>JABFEA020000021.1:4635271-4650023 GCA_019775915.2 Cyphomyrus plagiostoma | reverse complement strand
TGGGTTGTTCTGCTGCTATCTGCTTTTTTGGTTTAACGTGGTTGTGGGTGGGGGGGGTGCTGGTTCTTCTTCCCCCACGGTCGCTAGCAAGCCCCCCCCCCCCCCCCCCGCCCAAGGCTTTTCTTCCTGCTTCTCTCGTCTCCTCCTAAAGGACCATTTCTTTGAATTCTAGTAAAATGTATTAAAGTAATCTGGAGACGATTAAAATTATACAGGAAGATGTACATTGGTGCAGTATTTGCATATAACCTTTTTATATGAGGGACTTGAGCATCCATGGATTTTGGTATCTGCAGGGGGTCCTGGAACCGATCCCCCGCAGAAACCGAGGGATGACTGTACTCTGATGAAGAAAAATCAATAATTTTTCTGTTGGATAATCTTGAAACATGAAGGCCAGCAGGCATCTTGCTCAGGGCTGCACTATCCTGTTAAGTTGGATGCACTCCTGGACATGGATCCCTCGCTTCTGGATCTCCGAGACACTGGCTGGATCAGCTGTTGGTAAAAATGTAGGGACAGATGGAATGTGCACTGGATGTTATTGCGGGGCTCATTCACCTTCTCCTCAATCTGAGGAGCCAGTTCTGAGACACACGGCATGCATCTACAAAGGCTTATTTGCTAAAGCTTTAGGGGAATCTGACCATGCATATTTAGTTACATTTCAGTTATTGGATTTGCCTCCAAATATTTGGTTATTACATTTCAGCATCACATGACCTGAATTTGTACTGAAGTTTCTTTTGATTTTTTTTTTTCTTTCAATGAAAATGAATGAGAACACAGTATTTAATCTAATTTGGGGAGGGCGGTAAAGACTATTTTATGGCTAAAGCCCCCTAAAACAGCCCTGGTAACCCCCCCCCTTCCCTCCGTGACACATTCTACCTTTTCTGTCCCATAAAGCTGAGATGAGGTAAGACCTTGGCTTACGTAACTTTGTGGAAAACAGCACCATGCACAAAACCACAGATAATGTCCCCATCCTGAGTGGCCAGATGGATTTGGGAAAAAAAATGTTTATAGATATAAGAATGCCCTCAGAGACAGTTTGTTCCATTTGACAAATGAGCAGCTAGACTCTAATTAGCAGCATGAAAACACTCTTCATCCCGTTTAATCTTAAATTGTATTTAGCAGCTTCAGAATCCTTATACTTGGCCTGATACGGTCATATTTTGCTCTATTTCTCTCTTCCTTGCAGTTGTGTTCTCTGCATGGTATATTGATTCAAATTCAAGCTGGGGAGACAATGCACAAATACGAACTTGAGTGGCGCAAATGGCATTAGTTTGTGAAAGATATAGTTGCCTGTTATTGTCGTTTGTCATGGTTTTTCCAAGCGGTTTAACAAATTCCTATCATTTCGTACACAGAAACTCCTGTAATTCCTGCATTTTAAAATTTTTTTAATTTTTTTTTTTTTTATTATAGAAACACTGGTCTTCTGAAAGTGTGGTTAATGGTGCCTTCTAATGATGAGTGCTTGGCTGGTATTTTTTAGAGCCAGGGGAAGCAACTTATACTTAAAAGATGATAGGACTGCAACTAATTACATACTTAGTTTAATATGCATAATGCTTTTGCCAGTGTTTCTCAGTCAATGGCAAACTAATAATCCTGCTGTTGGGGCACAAACAGAACATATCAAATTCTTATTTGGCTCAGTGGAGGGAAAATTCTGGAAGTAGACACCTTACAGGCAGTTATGTCATTATTGATGCTCAGCTGTCTATATGCAAATGACAACACCAAAATTGAAGTCTGCTTCTTTTTGCCCATGGTTTTGCTTTCTTGTAAATAAACAATGAAAGTAATAAACTAATAATAGAAAGTGAAAGACTAGTGTGGAAACAAGTCACTAAGCAAAAGGTTATAGCAGATTTCACTTGTTATTGTCTTTTTAGGAACATGCAAAGAAGAGAATACCTGTGGACCCAGCCTGGAGAGCTACTGTCCAATAGGTTTTCTCTCCTACCTGGCTTCTGATGAGCCACACCGGTAAGTACCAGGAATTGATCTGGTTCATCAGAAGCCAGGCAGGATAGGAAAAACTACTGGATAGTAGCTCTCCAGGACGAGATTTGGAGACTCCTGTGGTAGACTGATCTTCAGAAGCATGGCAAAATTCACAGGTCACAACAAAAATCATCTTAAAATTCCCTTACTTACTTACATGCTGTCCTTCTGCTCCTTATCTGTGTTTAGTGTTTAGGACGAAAATGTAAATCGGAGATTTTATTTAGGTGCTGTACCTTTAAGTGAAGCTCCCAGTCACCTGATTGGCTGACTTCAGGGATTTCTGATGGAGGCCATCTGGACGTAAAGATTCCCACATTTCACAACATTAAAAAATATGCAGCATCAGTGATATGGGAATCTATAGAATAACCTTTTGTGCTGGATGTCCCATATCGTCTTCTGTTGTCATACTCAGGGGTCATGGGATTTTCTGTTTGGTTTCAGTGATCTCCTTTTTTAGGCTGGAATCCCCCAGGATTTCTAAAGACAGAAGCGGCTATTAAGTAATGGATAAAATGCTTTGCTGATCATCTACATCTACATTCCTAGTCTGCTCCTACCTTCTATGTGTCACAAATTAATGTTGGCATCGTAAAAAAAAAAAACACAAACACACATGCACATACGTACACACACATATACATATGCACTTCTTCAGAATGTCTGACCATTTTACTTGAGTCTTTCTTTAGGTTTATATTTTGTCCATCTCCTACAGAAAGAGCTTGCCCTTCACTCTCCTCACTCCATCTGTTTCAGGCCCTATGTCATATCATGGAAAGCTTAAATATTACCCCTGTCCAGCAGGCATGTGACTACCTGGTTGGCTGACAACCATGAGAGAGTCATTTATATTTAAGAATTAAAACTAAAATTATGTGATGCCTTTGGCTAACAACAAGGTATCGTGACATTCAGAGATTAGTCCCATTTTAGTTGGACAAAACTTCAAAGTTTTCATGTAATAAAATCTGTCATTATGTGCCCACAACTCTGAAAACGCTGGTAATTTATTGGCATGGTTTCCAAGAATTCCCAGCAGGTGGAAATTCTAGGATCTGTGAACTTGGTGTAATTGGCAAGATTAATAATCAGGTTGAAGCAAATGAGTTTTCTGACTGCGGTTTGTAGGCTTCTCCCTGGGCTTTGAATTCTGGCTTGTGTCCCCCAGACCTACAGGGCTGCCATCGAGCTGAATACAGCATTACCAGCCAGAACGGGCCAAGGTGCTTTGTGCTTCCGAGCTCTGCTATCATTTGTTTAGAAAAATAGCACAGTGGAAGTGGAATCTCTGCTGCAGGAACACTAGGCTGAACCCCCTCAGGGTTTGCAGATTATAGGAAACCCTGGGGGTCCAGGTCTTTCCAGCCATGCGCTGGACCTTATGAATCACCCTTAAGAGAAGGAGAGAATAATTTGAAAATATGCAGCCATCTTCTTTTACTGCACTACATAGTCATGGGTTCCTATTCCAAGAAGCACAGTCAGACAATTTAGGAACACGACTGACTGACTGACTGGCAGGCATGTGTGGTATTGTTCCACATACATCAAAGCCTCTTTAACTTTAGGATCGACTTTTGAATAGTTTTAGATTTTAAGTTTGTTTTTGTCAACCTTCCTGCTATTGCTACTTGCCAGCCTAATTCATCTGCTGTTTTATGGTCTGGTGTTTGAGGCCCATTGAGGTCATGCACAGACTGACAGCAACATCAGATCTTTCCTATCATATCATCTCAGTCAGGGCCTCGTGATACATGAATGACGGCTTAGGCAGGGTGCCGCGGCATTGAGATATGATAAAGGCAGCAGTGGCGAGACCAAGAAGTCGGACCAGACACCTCAGGAGCTGCAGGACTCTTTTATGGATTAGCTGCCGGCCTTAATTGCTTATAGAATATGGACCCACTTCCTCCAAGAGCCATTTTGCAGAAGGAAGGAGGAAATTAATTTAGACCCAAAACAAAGGAACCATTACAGCGAAAAGAAAAGCACGTTAAGGATGAAATGTTTATTCCTTACCTCTTTGACGTGAAGTTAATATGGAATTTGACAGGGTCTTATTTAGCTTTTATTGGCTCAGTTTAAAATAAAAACGACGCTACTAATGTAACATCATGAAGTGAATATGAATTTAATTTACAATATATTACAGGGTGGCTTCATCCGTTTTCAGCATTTTTTAATTTGCAGATAAACTTTAAATGCTGACATTAATGGTGCTGTTTTATACATCCCAGCATCTTCGCGGAAATTACGTAACCAAAAGGCAATCAAGTTTTTGGCCTGATTATCTAGTTAGGAGGTCTGCAAGGCATTTACAATGTGGAAATGAGCTTCAATCTGAACCTAGGGACTTGGGGCTGAGCACAGGCTGTTACATCAAAGGTGAAGAGAGGAACTATTGTGTTCTGATGGAAGAATGTCAAATGATTAGTCCAGAGAAATCAGACTAGAGAAGGTACAATCTGATTGGTTATCTCTCTGAACTAATCATTTATCATTATACCCTCAGAACATTTTTTTTGTAAGTAAAACAAGCCCATCATGAGTCATTTGATATCAATGATTCGGTTAGAGTCCTACAACCTTAGTTCTGATTTTATGTATATGTTTCTATTGTGCGTTTGTCTACTGAAGAAAAACTTGATATGGACCATGAGACAGAGCAAGCAAAGGATGTTAAATCTCACAGAACTGGTTTTCTTGACTGTCAAAGTTGTATTTTTTTAACCTTTGAATCACTCCCAAACGTTTCATTTTCAATTTTGTTTCCTGAGCCACTAAGTCTTTTATCTCTGAGAAGGACAACCCCCCCAACACAAGAAACTCTTTCCCTTAGGGCTTCCCAATGGATGAAAAACACTGAGTGCACAATGGGGCGACCAAACTACCTTGTTTGGACAAGAACTGTCTCCAGGCCCTCATGGGACATTTCATTAGCAACAGCTGACATGAAGTCACCCAGGGCCCTGTGCAGGAGTGTCATGGAGGTCCTGCTCTGTCAGAATTATCTGAATTAATCAGGAGAGGCCAGATAACACATATTCATTCAGATCTGCTGACAGTGCCATTCATTTAAATTAGTATATTTATATAGATAATGCAATGACATAATTGCTTTTCATCCATCTTAAAATTATTAATTCAAGCTATTAAATATTTTAGCCACTTGTCTAAAGGCTTTCATTACTTTCAGTTTTTCAAGCTTAATGTTTTGCTGTTATGCATATCGCCTAAGGGATATGTTGTGATGTATGGTGAGATGACACTATGTGAAGCATGTTTGCTGGGCTGCCTAAGGGTGACTGCACCTACCTGGAGTCTAAGAGCATATTCACTTAATGTCCATGACTCCACGGTACATTAGATGCCACTTTGTTCCAGTAAACATTCATGGAAACAGTTTGGCTGGGTGGATAATGTTCTCCCGTCTCCGATGTTGCCTGCTTGTCTGTGCCTTTGTGTGTTTGTCTTTCCATTCCCCTGCCTGTCTTCTCCACTGCTTGTCTATCTTTGGTGTTGCCTGCCTCTCCTGTTGCTCATCCTTCTCTGCAGTTGCCTCACTCCTTTCACAGATGCATGCCTTTCTGTGTGATCACTTGTCTATCCTGTTCCCAGACACTCGCCCGCTCATCTCTGCTGTTGCCTATTCCTCCGCTGCCCGCCTTTCCATATGAGCATCAGGAACACACCTGAGAACTATTGCCTATTGTTTCCGGCTTTGGACATGGCTCACATCTCCCCATCAAGTCATCTGCACATTCGCATCTGCTGCAGTCGTGAGCAAAGAAGACAAAAGCAAGACTGTTCTCAAACGGGCAACCAAGCGAGACGTCTGGGGAAAAAAATCACCAGTGTGACATACAGTGCTGTGCTTTTGGCCCAGAGAAACTGTATACTGTTGTCTTATGGGAGGGATGGCTCAGCGGGATTGGGGCTATCATCAAAGCAGACTTGTGACTGGAACAGGGGAGTGGTGCTAATGTACAAGCATTCCCAATGGGGAAAAGTGGTGACAGGAGGCAAGGCATAAATTGTACTATGTGCGAATGCAGCTTGTAATATCACACTTAGTGTCTGGAACACAACCCCTCCACTGTCTATGGGAGCCTGTGAATCTTCTTATCATCACCCAGGTATTGATTCAGCCTCCCGCAGGAGGTTATTTTGACAGGTATCCTTGGAAGCTGGGGGTTCTAGCTGCTTCTATCATATAATTATAGTTTTTTTTTTTTTTTTACCATAGTGTTATGCTAAACAGCATATTTATGCAGAATACTGTTGATTATACATTTTTACGTTTATGCAAACACTTCATCGAATTTTTTGAAAAATGAGTAATTGGAGTAATTTCAGAAGATGTGAGATAAGCCTTGTGGTATTTTTAGCGTGTCTTTGATGTTGTAATTCCCAGTGTTTACTTTTAATTGAGTCTGAGATGTGTCCTCTTTTGGCTAACAGAAGTGGCTTTTCTCACTCTTCTTCTCTGAGTCTGACCTCTTTAATGCATTACCTTTCTGCCCTTCACTTCTAGTATTAATAACTTTCATTTTCAGTTGATTACTTCAGTAGCAACACATGCATAACATTAGTCAAACCATACGGAAGTACCTTGCTTTTTCTGAATACATTTGCATCCTGAATGTCCTTGACAACTTTGTGCTAAGTTACATATGATACTGATTTGTCATACGTCTGCTCTTGCTTTGGTGTTGGAAACATGGAGATCTCCATGTAAGGGGTGGTCTCCTGTTTAGGTCTGCGTTCTTGCGGGTGCATATCAGTATTTTAATGTGTGTGTGTGTGTATTTTTTTTGTCTATAAAATAAATTATTATATTCACGTTCTCACAATCAAGAGACCCATGCTCAAAGAAAATACCTCAGGGTATTTATCAGCAATTGTCCTCAAGGCAGAAAGGCAGGTTAACCAAAAAAAAAAAAAGAAAATTTAATGACTAGCGCTGCACATGGCTCTCCCGCACCCGGGACTGTGTCCTCACGCTTGAGGCAAGACTTCAGCTGTCAACCAGGAAGCCAACCTGGCATGTCAGTGGCATGGTGCGTCCAATAATAGGAGAATAGGAATCCAAGAATAGGAATAAATATGCTTGCGTGTGTGCGCGGGGGGTCAGTGATGTTTAACAGGCCATAGCCATCAAGCATATTTCAAAATTAGATGAACGTGGAGATTTTGCAGCTGTTTTTCAGATGGAGCATTCTTTACGGAGGGGGGGCCCTCGCTTCCTGGTTGTGTCTCTCCCCATTGAGGGGCCTGCAAGCCACGTCTTCCTAATGGCCGTGTTCAGCAGGAATATTAAATCACTTGGCATGATATCAGAAGGCCTAGCACACATTTTGTTAGAAAGAATCCAATGTCCTCTCTCCTTTGTTCAGCTCAGAGTGTTCATGCTCTCTCTTTATTCTGAAAATTTTGCCATTCCAGTCATTTCCACTCATCTGAATTGTTAATAATTTGTCTGTTTTTGCTCATTGAAATAAAACGCCCTCCTACCAGTTAAGGGCAGAATTCTTGTCATGCTCTTAAATGAGTTTGTAATTGCTTAACATAGTCATCGTTCTTTGATTGCATTGTGATTGGCCAGTGGGGAAGGGGTGCTATTCACAGCCCTGTGTCTCCTTTTGGATTCTACATTGTGATTGGCCAGTGGGGCAATGAGCGCTATTCACAGCCCTGTGTCTCCTTTTGGATTCTGCATTGTGATTGGCCAGTGGGGAAGGAGCGCTATTCACAGCCCTATGTCTCCTTTTGGATTCTGCATTGTGATTGGCCAGTGTGTCTCCTTTTGGATTCTGCATTGTGATTGGCCAGTGGGGAAGGAGCGCTATTCACAGCCCTGTGTCTCCTTTTGGATTCTGCATTGTGATTGGCCAGTGGGGAAGGAGCACTATTCACAGCCCTGTGTCTCCTATTTACTTGCTGCACAGTTGCATCACCTTGTCTTTCGTCCTGTTCAAAAAGTTCTCTTCTCCTCAGACTGCACCAGTCCATGGGTTTGGGTGGAAAGCCTATTGGTTTTGGAGGTGGTGGGTAAGGAGCCATGTGAGCTATTTATCAGGAGATGTAACAATCATGCACATCTGAGAACCTGTTGTTCTCAACCATAATACATTATGCAGTGATATTTTTAGTCATGGCTTTCAATGAAAATGACTGCAAGCACAGGAGTATTATCCTTTTATTTTAACCATGGACTGTTTTTCTGCTTTTGAGCTGGTGTTGACCTTTCAGTCTGATTAGAATTTAATGTTTCCACAGAAACACCAAAAAAGCATTGAGTCATTGTACATAGTGCAGCAGATAGTTAAGTGGAGACTGATCAGCCAATTGGTTTATATAGTATAACATAATGTATTTCACTCACGTTTAAATATCAGAATCTTCAAGGAAGTCAAAGCTCTTCAATAATATATTCAGAGGTATTTAAACATTAAAGAGAAAACATAAGCCAACTTGAGACGAAAAGAAAATATGAATAAAAATGGTAAAATTTCAATCTATTATAGTATAATAATTTTCCATAAAGGTGATGAATGGAAAAATATAACAAATAATGACCTAATATTCAAAAGGAAAAACTTGCAAAATGACACAGAAACAAAAGCAAAAGCACTGTTTGTCTGGCCAAAAGAAACAAAAATGCTTCCACAACTATATTCAGTGTTAGTGAGAATCTGTTGTAATGTTTCCCATAATGCTAGTGCACTTTTCCTTCCAGAACCACTTCAAGAATAGGTGTATTGTCCATTCAGAGAAGCCTTTCTATTCTATTCCACGAAGTGGGAGAGCAGATTAAATACCTCACAACCGCCACTTTGACTTTAATGAGGGACCAACAGAAAGGGACAAGAGATGAGGTAGAACTTAAGGAAGGCATGCAGCCTTTAGTCTCTCTGAAGGCTCTCTCTGCCTCTCCAGCTCTCTAGAGAAAGAAGAAGACTTATTTTATTTGTAATATATTGCAGGTGCATGAAATATCCACCATTCTCACTAGGGACCGATGAAGGAGTTTTTTTGGATGAAGAAGTAGTATTTTCCTTAAAGCTAGGGAGTCACAGAAGGACGGGTGACTTTTAATGGATCCAGTTTTTCGAGTAGCTCGAGAACCGGTGCCAAGCAAGAAGCCTTGATTGATAACCAGCTGCTGCATGAAATCTATCCAGATATGAGCACACTCCCTGATTAGAGCAACACCTCTGAATGTATTGTGATGGGTCTGGTCTCCACCTTGTGGTTTGCTCTGCAGGCCTGGAAGATTCTAAGGCTCACAGAATTAATAGGATCCCCCCAACAGTGGGGAAGTGCTGTGCTTCTGTCTCTTTAACAGGTGTCTCCACATTTGTGTTTGTAGATTCAGGTCCCTCCTGAACATTATTGATGATCAGCTGGCATTCCCATTAAACCGTTTCCCACCACTATCACTTTGAGGGAAATTGATGGGGGATGTGGGCCTTGAGGTTTAGGGGGGGGGGTCACTGATATTACTGCTCTGGTGTGGCTGAGAGTGCATTCCACACCTTGAATAGCTGTATTTTATGGTAATTGTGACCCTCTCATAGCCAAGTCTGCTCTGGTTCTGGTTAATGAGGGAACTCATAGCATACAATGCTGCTACAACATTTCTCACACTGGAGTAATTAACCATTACACACTTATCTTCACCTTTTCTTTTATTTTCTGGTTGGGGTATATCTTTGTGAAGAAACATCAGACAATGGTTTTAGGATGTGTTACCAGGGGTTCATTGTTAATATGATGTAGAGCTGCTGTTCTCTCCCATTAAACTTAACCACTATCAAGCAAGACATCAGAGCAAAATGAGGCTCTTTGCCCATTGGATGTGCTTCAGAATTCTCAAAAGCTGTTCAGAATTTGCAGAGTGGCACTAACATACAGGGGGAGCATGGGGGTGGGGGCTAGATTCAGGTACAAAGCACACCAGAGATGGAAAAATCAGGAGGGACAAATCAAGGCTGCAGTTTGAGGTAAGGGTCAATAAGACAAAGATCAGGAACTAGGAAACATCACCTGGAGCAAAGGGGAAAAGAATTCCAGGACAGTAGAGAGGCAACACCTGGACAGTAAAACCACCAAATTAAGGAGCTGAATGACTGGAATTTGAAGCTAGAGAATAGTAAGACAGATCACCATTCACTGAGCTTGTCAGGTGACAGTACTTCCAGCGCCTGAAGTGGGCTGAACCTCACCGGTGCACAGTATCAGCACCCAGAAGCGATTCTAGGCACTTTGGGAACCCTAGGCAAAAAAAGGGCCTCCTCCTCTGGCATGGCAAAAATTATCTTTATTATACATTTTATAAATATATAATATCAACCAGGGGTGTTATTAGGCTTATTTCAGGGGGGCTTTAACCCCCCTAAAATGTTTTTTATCCTCATGAATAGCTTGCTATCAGCCCCCCTAGTAAAGACCCTGCCCCCCTATCCATTCATCTCTAAATACACCCCTGATATCAACAAAGAGAATTTAATAAACACAAGACCTTTATTTTCACTTGTGTGAAAAACAGAATATACAAATAAAGCAGATTTGTTTGTGCAGTGTACTATGTAATCCGCCGCCCTCAGGGGGGGCCTCCCAGCAGGGCTCCCTGCCATTGCCCTGCCTGCCCTGTCACCGTGCCTCTGACAGCACCTCCTTATTTTTCTCTTGAGAATACTGGCACCTCTCAACATCTGCTGGTACTGAAAAACAAGGGCAGTACCAGTACCTGTACTTCCCCATTACAAGCACTGAATACTTCTACATTGGGTCATGTGTCACAGAGGACTTAAAGGCCTATGGAAAATATGACTAGAAATGGTAAAATTCACATTTGCTGTAGTACTGTATAATTGTATCTGCCGATGTAATGAACAGAAAAAACGCTTTACGTTGCAAAATCAGAGAGAAAAATAATGCACACTACCTTCTATCAAACTTTCATGAATGTTTGAATAATGCCTGCATGACATGTACTGTAAAACGTAACGTAGCGAAATACAATTATGTTATACTTATACCGTCGGTCATTAATTATAGACCATTCATGATCTCTCTGGGGAGGGCGGTGCATAGTCAGTATATTACGGTAGGCGCGGCGCGCGCGAATTTTCAGTCTACTTCTCGCATTACGGTAAAAGCATGTGGGATCTGTCGAATTCTCGGATGTTTGCTAAACCGGCGATGTAAATATATGAGCCGCAATCCACTCACGTACTGATCAAAACCGAAGGAAAAACAAAGGTACTCGTGGGATAAAGTGCTTCAAGCCTGCATGTGAGTTTTTTTCTTTTTCCCTTTCATGTGATGAAAGCGTAGCCATCCTTTAAAACTGTTGCATTCGTAGGTTTTTTTTGACAGATTCTAAAAAGAATTGGATGGGGGGACTAACAGTAGATATGAATGTTCTCCAGGCATGTGTAACATGAACTCGCTCATTGTGTGGTTCCCTGATTAGGTTTGCTTGGAAATGCGCACAATAAACAACATAGAAGTTGAAACTGCAGTTAAGACGTAAACTTGAGGACTGCGGAAAAACCGGTTAGTCGGGCACGATTATTTCGAGTGTTTTTTGTTTTTGTTTTAAGAAGGCTGAACAAGTAAGCGTTGAAATATATGAACTAACAAAAAGCCAAAGAACTGAGCTGGAAAAAAATCAACAACGCCTTATCTGCCAAAACTGAATCCACTAAATTGTATTAAACGTAAACACGAAGCCGTTCTGGTTAAAGGTTCATTTATTTTGGTGAAACATTAAGAGATATAAAATTCTTGAATGGGAAGCTTAGAATGTACCTGGCTGGGCTCTGGATTTATCCGCACCTAAGCTTCTGCCTTACGTAGGGAGCACGGCAACGTGTTGGTAACGATTCACAAGTAATAACCGTACATATACATGAACATCTGCAATAGATCTTTTATCAACCCTAACAATTTTCAGCGAAAATGGCAAGTTTCTTTGCTAACGTTTCGTTTGCGAACTCTTACTTATTGCCGCACGACGCGCTTATCCACCTGCATTGCTGCCCAGTCTGCTTATCCGTATAATACATTTAAATCGATCAAACATCTTTATACCTGCATTTCGTAAATATATTACTGCTTAAGGAACTTGCCTCTGAAATATTAGACATTACACAATGACGCGCAGCATGAGCACACATGGAAAACTCCCCCGAATCTTTTATGTCGATGCATTCATGCAGGGGTACAGTTCTGCTGCTGTCATGCTGTCAGACTACTGTTAATTTATATATTTTATAATTAGTCTAATTTGTTCTCAGAGAGAAAGTTTGTCCCTAAAGGAATTTCGTCGATTCGTGTTAGTGTATTTTTGCAGCACAGCGCTTCTTCCCCCGTATCTCCCGCCCTATGAAAGCCTGTAGCAGGATATGAGGAAACCTGGGTGAACTGCAAACCAGGGGACCATGTACCCAACAGAGGGTTACATTTTTTTTCCAGATCATTTTAATCATTCTTGTAGCTTACTCCGTCCACGAAGCGGGCGGATTTTAATGCTTTATTATGCAGGATGTTTATGGCTTCACGAGCGAATGTTGTACTCTTGTTCAGCTCAGGATGTTAGGCACACAGTTCTGTTTGCATGAATAAGGATGGCATTGCCTAGCAGTAGCTAATATTATATGTATTTTTTTTTACCACTTGTTGATTTCAAAACTGGAGTCCGCGCTCCTAAATAAATACATTCTCAATGAATGTTTACAACCGGTTTCTTTTGCTGAGTGCAAAATTGCCATGACGTTTTAAAGTAATTGCGCCGCTCGCCCTGTGGATAAGCATGCATCCACCTTTGTTATTACTTTGAAATTGGGCTGTCTCTCCTAACAGCAAAGCTTAGGCTGCACTCCCACCCGATGCTGACGCCGGCGGTGATGCCGCAGCTTTCAGCTCCGCGATCTCGGCCGGTTTCCTGCCCGGTGAGAGAGACCCAGCCAGGTCTCCAGTATAATTACCCGAGTCTCCTTCTGGATGATTCTTCCCGCCAGTGAAGTTTGGTATCCCACGTATGAGCATCTCCGCGGTTATATCCCTGGTGATCATTTATACTTGTGCATATTTGCTTAGTTTATCATATATGGCATGCTTGTTGACTCTGCAACTACGTGTGTAAGATGCATACAAATATTTGATTGTTTTACAATTAGCTTACATTGCAAAGCATTACCATTTGTGTACTTATTTTATTTTCTCATAATTTGCTATAAATAACCATTACAATATTCCGTATAATTTTAGGCAATTTTTCCCTGCTTTAAATTTAATAAATGAGCTGTATGTTATTATACGGGACATACTCTTGTGAGTGACACATTGTCAGGGCTGAAAGGGCAGCATTTTAATACATTTCTGTTTTCAACGATCTCTTAATCACCCGGCGGCGCCGTCGCTCACCGTAATTTAGCTCAGATTCAGCCGTGACATATCTTGGCCGGTACCGGGGTAGTTTTTAAAGGGCCTGATTATAAAAAGTTGCTGCGATGTGCCGCTTCCTTGAACGGGATCTGTTTGGGAAGCCGCAAATGACAGATTAGGCTTCTTTCTGTGTTGCTGTAGTGATCAGTAAAGATAGATATGTGACACTTGTGGGTGAAGAAGGCTGGATCTGGGTGTACTTTGAAAGGTTTGTCTGCATTTCCCTGGAAGCAAGGATGGTGTGGGGGTCACCACCATGTGACACTTAATTCACGATGCTACTCTTAAATGGCGCAGGTATCTATGTTGCTGTTATAAAGGCTGAGATGTAGGCGGGGATAGACACTGACTTTGGCTGAAGAGCTCTGGGTGCAGGCCTGGAGTCTGAGACCCAAATATACTTCAGCCCTCAGGCCTCTAATGTTAGGGCCTGAGATGTTTATCTCAGGCATCCAGATATTTGCTTTTATTGTCTCTGGTGAATACATTGACATCCAATAACTTCCTCTGAGCCAAACTGTGCAGCTTCAGAGGTGGACCTGACCTGGCCCGCCGACTACCAGCGTTCAGGTCCATTTGAGTTGTATATTCAACTGTCTCCTTATATGGTAGTCTTCAGGTGTGGAACAGAAGGGCATTTCTGTGGGTGTTCATCATCTCCCGCATGCCTCCGTCTCTTGGAGGGAGAGGAGCGATGAGGAGAGCCCACCGCCCCCTGCCCCCCACACACAGCAGGCATTCTGCACAATGGCAATAAATGTGGTGTTCCAAGTACTGAGGTTTGCATTTTGGTTCCAGAAGAGGAGGTTGTGACGTTATCCTGTGACAGCTCAGCTTTACAGGCCACCAGTGTACATTGCTAAAAAAAAAATATTGCTCGCTCAGTAAGTAATGAAGAATGGCTGACACCATAGAGACTAAAGAGCAACAGCGAGTCACCTTAGACCTGCAGGAATTCCAAAGCAGTTCTTTACTTTGAGCAGTTGTGGCTGGGGGGGGGCGGTGATGGACATATTGGGAACTGTATGCATTTAGGCAGGGTTTCAGCGGGCGGGGGGAGTAGCACGGATCGCAATACCTGCCCTTCTTTCAACTCCGATTTTCAAGTTTTAGGCTTATTGTGAGAACCTTACTAGTAAAAAAAAAACAATTTTACATTAATCTGCTTCAGTGTTATAAAGCAGTTTGTGTCCCAGAGTCAGTTGGTCCTGTCAGCATGCATCTGTGTGTCACCGCATGGGGGGGGGGGGGGGGGTTGTTATGGCCG
>JABFEA020000021.1:4621067-4632850 GCA_019775915.2 Cyphomyrus plagiostoma | reverse complement strand
AGCACCTAAAGCAGAGGCACACAGCAGAGTGGGAGAAGTGCGGCTCCCATCGAAATTAAAATACACACAGCAGAGTGGGAGAAGTGCGGCTCCCATCGAAATTAAAATACACACAGCAGCAGCGCAACATGCAAAGTTAAGCAAGCAACCGTCCCTGACACGTTTTCGAAATGTGTGCCATATGATAAGAATGGGGCACGGTGGAAGGTCGATAACAAACGCTGTCGCGATGTATATCGCAAAAGACATAGTGCCCCATATATACTGTGGAAAAGCTGGGAATCATTAACATTTTTACAAGTTTCTAAAAGTGTTTATAATGCCGTGGTCTGCCATCTCACTTACAAGCATCTTTTTTGGCTTGTCAGATTGTACTTTAACTATTTAAAACTTTTTTTGAACCATTTATTTGTCATCTGTAGTTTGATTTTGAGTAGGGGAGGGGAAAATTGATTAAAATCAGAGATTTTATTTTTAGGCCATATCACCCAGCTCTAGTCATTAATAATTGAAATGAAAAAGACTAGTACTCCATAGTATTAGTTCAAAGGAGTCTAATATTTTTTGTTCATTGGAGTTCAAAACCTTGTCATTTACTCTTTACACATTTTTTGTGCATGTGTGTATAAACACTTTATATACTAATTCACACCTTTTTGTCATGGTATTGTTTCGACATCCGGCTTTGTTCTGTAATTTTGTTGAGTAATTCCTGTTTTTGTAATCGTTAGCTGTTATTGCCCATAAGCCTGATTCTGTGTCACGTTGTTTTACAGGGATAAGCTTCATTGTACCCAGTGTTGTTTTTATTGCAGTGCTCGTGTGTCACTTTGTGTGCCGTGGTCCCTGGTCAGCAATGTACTGATAGCTCCTCTGGGGAATCCCAGCCGGCACCACATTGGAAAGACTGTTTCCCTTTGATCTCGTTGGACGTCTGTGTGCTTTGCTTTGTCCCGAAATTAATTAAAATTAAATTAAATAAGTAAGTTTTGTCTGATACATATAATGGAAACTTTGTTTTGGGCAAATCGTTTCTGTTAAGTGTTCTGAGAGAAAAGGAGGACAGAAGAAAAATGGAAATGGGTTGAAAGTGTCTTGAATTTGTTTGATTTTTCACTCATTGTTGATCTCTGTCTTCATTTCTGAATGGTGGTGAATTGAGAGCGTGATGCTGTGGCTCGTTGCGGAGCACTGCTGCCTCATGCCGCCAGGGTTGTGGGGTTTTGAGTCCTGAAGGATTGCACGTTCTCCCATAGTGGGGTGGGTTTCAACAAGATGATCACACGTCCTAAAACCTAGTTAAGGCCCTTTCAGGCACGTACTGCCAACCTGAACTTTCTAGACGTCACACAGAGGGGCTGTGTGTGTGAACGCAAATGTCCAAAGCAGTTGTACCGTATGTTACATGGACTTTGCCTTGCTGGCTCCCTAGTACAAAGTAATCCAGGAACATCGACTCATCTGTGAATGGAGCAGGGAAAATTCTGGAGAATTTGCTGTGAGTGAGAAGGTGTGTTGATGACATTTCTGGCATGCGACTGGTGCAAGAACTGAGGAATAGGGACATTAAAGAGTAAAGAAGGGTCATTTACATGAAGAAGACCCAACAAACATGGCTCGTCTACACAACCCAGAGTATTTCTAGTAGGTGTGAATGTGTCTGACATGGAGAGTCTCCGGTTGTGTACTACATGTGTGAAAGAGCGACTCTGGAAAAGGTCTGGAACTGATTCTCTGGACAATGTCATTGGCGTCCCTAAATTTCCCATAGTGAGTTGGTGAGGTTTCATGTGATGGACTGGTATTTTATACCCTTTCATTGTGGTCCAGAACAGGCCCCTCCATAATCCTGTCCAACGTATGTGGTTGGCAGATGGATAGATCGATAACTCTTATGTCTGCTAGGTTAACTTTAAAACCATTGTGGTGACATGGGACAACCAAAGCTCAGATTAAATGATCAGTATCACAGTAACGCACGCATCCAGTTCTCATAAGAGTGGGCTGTTGATTTTTATTCTCCACTGCCAGTTTTTTCTCACTCAAATACAATAAAATACCCCCTTCTGGGGGCATTAACGACAACTAAACATGGGGTCTATGGCTTACAAGTGCTCCATCTGTGTTGACGGTTCTCTGAGTCCCAGCAGTTTTAATGTCTCACCAAGCTAATAGCGTTTGCTTGCTCATTCCCCATCACAGCCTGTGGTTTTGCTGTATGAAATAAATGTCCTCATAATGCATTTCTATTCCTCAGGAAGCAGCACACCCATGTTCCTTCTGCATTACACAAACTGCCCTTGATATTGTGGTTTAAAAGCCTGCTTGCAGTACACATGAGCGCTAGAGGACTTTAAGGCAAAATCTCAGTGTGGACCCCCCCCTCCACCCACGTATACACTGCCTTGTTTTCTCTGGTTGGTTTTTCTGAGACTTACAATTAAGTCAGTATTTTCTTTTCTCTTTTTACTAGAGAATTTTTGTTGTATTAAATATATCTCTTGGGGAAATTCTTAGTGGGGATTAGGGTTGCAAAGGGTCCGAAAATTTCTGGAAACTCTCCATCTGAAGTTAAGCTGGGGAATTTTGAAAATATTGAATTTTGTAGAACTCTGTGTGAGCTGTCCGATACAGCAAAGAAAGCTGAATAGTACAACATAGAATATGACTTACTGAAGCAAATGGTTATTTTGGGGTTATTTTACAAACTCACAATTTCCAAAGCACTTAGTTACACATTGATGTCACTAATAGTGCAGTCAAGGTGCTTTTTCCAACTGCATTTAAGTTCCCTGTTACAAGCCAACCTGCAACTTTTCAAATTTCCAGTTTACTCCAATTGATCCCCGTATGTTCCCATTAATTCTCATGGAAAGTTTCTAACTTTACAAGCCTAGTTTGGGTCGGGGCTTCCTTTCTGAAGACCACCTTCGTTTACAGAAACATCAGCTCTTATTTTTTTTTGTTTCTCTGCTGATGAATTTCACTGGAAATATATTGTTCACGTCAAGCATTGGGCAGTAATGATACACAGTCAGACCAAGCTAACGGAGACCGATTGGTGGCCAGAGGCTGAGCCACGCTGTCACTAGCGGTGAGTGATCTTCAGCAGTTGCCGAGGTGAAAGCCACTGCTTATCCATCAACTGTAGCCTTGTCACAGTGACGAATGTAGTGAAGTGGTTGTTTGTGCATCTACAGCCTGGTGCATGCTGAACACTGTGCAGCCTTTGTAGAAACGGGCTAATGACAAGTACGATTTGACGTAAGATCAGCTTTTTGGAAAATGGGGGGTTGAATAGTGGGGTAATGGAATAACTGTGGAGGAAAGGAATAGTTTATGGCCCACTGCTTCATTCAGCAGGGTTTTTTTTCCAGTGCTTTCCCAGCCCTGAAGCACTGTTTCCTGATCTTCTGGTCCCCCCGTCCGGCCCTTATGACCTCCCCGGTGATACATTACTGTTATGTCCGGCCTACTAGCTCCACCCATTGCCTGCTGGGAGGGAGGGATTGGCCATGAGGCACAGTCAGACGGGAGCACCCTGCACATCGCCGAAATTCCAGCCAGTATCCGTTCTAGGGCAGTGACTGGTACCAGTCTCTGATCTCCTGAAGTCCTGACCCTCTCCTCCTCTTCTCCTCTGTTCCAGTGGGCCTGCAGCCAGCTGTTCCGTCGCACACGTGCCTGCAAAAATCTACGAACCAAGAGGAGACTACCCGGGCCTTAAAGTTGAACGAGAAGACCAGCGTTTGGGTTCCGTATTCTTCCCTGAGTATGTATTGCCGGCACTTTTTCCACTGCTTTTTCAGTTACCGATCTTTATTTGGACTTCCAGTGTTCTAGATGAGATTAGAGAATGCGGAACGCATGTGTAGTTAATGTTTCCCAGATTCCTCTCTGTACTGACTAGAAATGATGTACTTGTTGAGATGGCATGCAAGCAATCTTACAGAGACAGGGGACTGTTGCCGTCTTTGTGCATTTCAGACTCACGCTCACAGTAGTACATTGTTTCATGCCTTTTTAGACATGGTATCGCATATCTTGCAGTGGCTGGGACAAAAATCCCCTTTTCACGCTTGTTTCCTGGAGGTCCGCAGCTGTTGATGTCAAACAGAGCAGTTTCTCGCAGTGTGCAAAAGCGGTGCTTGTTTTCACCGGTGATATGTTCGTGTCCCCCAACCCGAACCGTGCCTTGCCCCTGGGCATCGTCGAGAACTGCAGTGCTGAAAAGGCCTTCGTTGGAACTCTGGTTTGTGACATTCTGATGGCAGTGAACCCTGCTCAGTGGCTTTGGTAGAACCGTGTCCCTCAGGTGCCAGCTGTGGAGATTCAGCTGCTCCTGCAGAGTCAACTCGGGGTCCCCAAGGAAGCACTTGGTGGTGGACACTCTGTCATAGTCCTGCTGTGAGATCTGTGCCTGTCTTGAGTCAAGGGCCCAGTTATTTTCATCAAACAGGAAGTTGGCTGTGTCACTGTGAATTCCATGGTGGTACCTTGATCTTACAGGCTGTGCTGCTGAGTCATCAGTAAGAACTATGATTGACTGTTCATTTTATCCACAAAAGCACAACTGAGGATGGCTTTCATGAATTCAGCATTGTCCTCCTGCCTTATTTCCAACCCCATGAAAACAGATTCAAGTAGAATTCCTGTTTTATTGTGGCTTAATTAGAAGGTACTGGGTTAATTTGATGCTCTAAAGAGGGATTAAACTGTTTGAATAGCTGCACTTCTTATTTGTTTATCTGGCTTTGTGTTTTGGCATTTCATGCATTAGGTGATGTCTGCGGTTGGTTATCTGTTGCTTTTAGTGTTAAATGTTAAACTCGTTTTAATTTTAGTGCAATTTCTGAAGACACGTTTTGGTCTTGCTCAGCTGAAATTGCGGTTAATTTTTTTTCCCCCTCCCTTCTAAGGCAGTTACATTAATGACTGTATGAGTCATTTTTCATGTCTCTCAGAACTTTGTGCTTTTGATTTTCCTCACGATGATGATCACGCACTTGAAGCGCATGTGGAGATCAGGCGTTTCTAGGATGTAGTGGCTTAATGCTAAGCATCATTGAAGGCATTGCAGAGGGGTTCCCATGAGTGTCTGGTCAGGTAACTAGGGACTGATGGAAGATCTAGTGCTGGCATTTGTCTTCCATTGACAGCATTTTGGAACAGTGGTTGCAGGGTAGCTAATCTAGTCTGTTTGAACCTAGCCCGTCTATTCTGATTGTGTGGCTCTGGGTTAGGATGCTGTGTCTGTAATCGGAAGGTTGCCAGTTCAAACACCAGAGTGACTATGGCATCAGCTTTTTCAGCAAGGGTCCTAACTCTCAGTTGTCTCTGGGACTGTCTGACCTTAGCTTCTCGAAAAAGCATGTTGCTTGGAGAGTAATAAAAATAAAATGGAGAGTAATAAATGAAAAATGTAAAATGATTGGCATTAACGCTGAAGACTGTACCCTCTCTTCTGAATGCGATTGTACCTCCGTTGGTGTGATTTTATTGGTGCTGCTCAAAGTTATATCTGTGGGGTTTAACCTAATTGGTGTTGAAATCTTTATGCCCTAATGCGGACTGGGGCAGATTATCCCACAGAACATACCCATAATACCACTGGGTTCCAAAATATCTGTCCTGAATATCTAAGAATGGGTTTATGCTAATGTGTTTGCAGTACCAGAATTTGTAATGGGTAGACCATCTTGGGAAAGACTTAAAATAGGAATTGGAATTGCCCCGTTTGCAGATGTGTACCTTTGAGGCACTGCCATTCAGTCCAGGGTCTGCATTGTCTTCTGCTCAGCGTTTCCTGAAATAGGCAGTTTGGAAAATGTATCTACTCATCAGCTGTTACTTCAGTAATTTTGTAATACCTAAGGCAACTTTTCCTTCCTAAAATTTTCTCGGGTCATTTTTATGCAACTGAATTGTTCACTCTGCATAGAATTCCACTGAATCTCCGCCGTGAGCCTTAGGGAGAAAACATATTATTGTCTTAATAGACACTAGGAGTGACATGAACAGCTATTTTGTTCTGGGCTGCAGAAGATCTCAGTATATTTTTGTGCGGCATGGAGCTGAGTATGTAAAAGAGAGAGGCTGTCTGTTTTTGAGAGATACGTACCATTGGTAGATTTATCTGCACATGACCACTTGAATGTCCTCCGCTGTGTCTAGTGAAATTTTATTTACACATCTCTCCTGAACCTTATACTCATCATCACGATTCTCCTCTTGCTCCTCCTCATGTTCCTCCTCCTCCATCCTCCACTGGTATTGCCTTCGTCCAAGACTTCACCTTGTGCTTTGCAAGACTAATTTCTTTTCATGGCAATCAATATAGTCACCTTTAGCAAAGTAAGGCTCATTCTTATTGATGGTATTAAATGAAAGAATTCCAAGGCCAGGAAGAACATTTTTTTGGATTTTAGCCTGTGCTTGAATGTGCATTCATTTTGCATCAGTTATTGCTCTTAAGAAATGCTCTGTAGCCAATACAGACTTTAAGTGTTTTTAAGTAGTTCACTGACAGTTTCTGAATCCCTGAAACAAGTTACACTGACAAGATGAAAGCTTTATGTGACGTTGACGTTGGCATGTGTCTGCAGTTCGTCATGCTAGATGTTGTTCAGCTGCTACTGCCAGGATGGTGTGAAGGATGAAGGTGTGGGAAGGTTTGGTTATTATCATCTGAAGAGCTGGCTCTGCCTCTTCTCTTCTACTGTGGCTTTTCCATCACTTCTGTGTATGTAAATGTAACAAAAATGATAATCTAAGAGACTTAATACCCTGAGCTCTTCATAAGCTACGGAACTGCTATTTGTGCCTGAAATGTTCATTCCATGCTCCTTTAACTAGTAATTATACTCTCTGAGGTACAATTGCAGTATTTCAAAAAAGACCCACATGAGTTATTATATCCCTTCTAAAGGACCCAACCCCCACCCAAAAAAACACCCCAATCTTCACTGCCTTTTTTTTTTTTTTTTTTTTTTTTTTTTTTGTGGGGGGGGGGGGGACTCTGTTCTCTGTAGTAAAGTAGTAATTTAATAGTAAATTGGCAGAGGGTAACTAAACACTGCGAACCTGTATTTGTCACAGATGATGTATTGCTCTAAATTTGGCCTGATACATACAAAATTATGCAGATTCGGGAACCCAAGCAAGGGTCTTGCTAATTTAAACCAAATATATCGCCAGCGGTAGGTGGTTCTGCAGTTGGTGAACTGAAAAATCCTTCAGCTTGAATCTGAAGACACTATGAAGCAAAAAATAAGATGATTTAGTCTGAAAGTTCTTTTTCGGTTTTGGAATTCCTTCCTTCAGAAGGACTTTAAAGGGGTGCCGGGGGCAGTTTTATGCTTTTTTTTCGGGAGAGATTCTGTCTTTTATATAACAGTCCTTTGTTAATTTCTCAGCAAATCCAGTCTGATTGTGGGCATTTTACTGCTAATAAGCAGGATGGGTTCCATCCGTAATTCATTCTGCATTTTTGAGGAGGTGTTTACACATGGGCAATTATGACTCACACCTCGCAGTCAATAAAATATCAACACAGGCAGCTCCTCCTTGCCTTAATTTCTCCGTATTTTTCAAATGATTAAAGGACTTTCATTGGCGTCGGGGCTTGAATTTGATTATCGTGCCATCTCGTCTCCCGAGGAGGCGTAATTCGATGAACTTTGTTCTTTCCACATCCTAAAAATAGGAGGAAAGCACGAAGAACCATAGTTTTCTTATTTCTCTCCATAGCCTTAACCGAATATTGCATTACCTGCCTTATGGTTTTGTGGTACTGAACCTTACGGTAGTCTTTTTTTAAGCTATGCCTGTAATTGAGGACATTGATCTACATTTGAGGGTGGGGTGGGATTGGAAGGCCGGAACCCTTGAGTTAAGCTACGATGGTGTGGTGGGGGGGCTCACAAGTATGCTCCTGTGTTCCTAGCTGGGACCTGCAGATGGTGTGCTGGCCTACTGGCCTCCTGCATGTAATAGTCTTAGTCTTTGTCCTGGCATTTGCGGCTGGGTGTGTCTTGCTGGGTTTGCGCAGTAGTTTCCTTTTAAGATCCTGAGTGTTTTGTAAAAGCATGTCAGGTAAGGGTTTCTGGACTATAAGCTACACCCCCCCACGTAGTTTTTTTTTCAAGGGTACTGAATCAGTGATTAATGAGCGGATACACGGCCACATTTGGGTGCAGCGCCGCACGTGTCAGAGTGCCGCCAAACGGGTGTTCCCTTGCCTTCCCGTAATTATCCGTGTGGGAAGATAATCAGATCTGAGCCGCAGGACAGGATGCCGCAGCCGAGATGGTTAATAATTCTGCCCGTCGTGAGACACATCTGCTTTTGCCGTAGCCTTTGGATAGGGAGGGCTGGGTGCATGCTGGGTGGCAGAACAGTGGCTGTTATGTAAACACTGTGTCTGCCCCAGGCCATCTGAGGAGGGGGAGGGGCTGACCTGGGCTTTCTGACACCTCACACATGGCTGGAAGATTTAGCTGAAAGTTATTGTCCCATTTGCACCTCATGTTAATGTCCCACAGTGCCGTGGGTGCGCCGTCAGATATCTCTGCATGCACTAGGCTGATCGAATGCTTATGACCTGCTCGTCGGCTGCATTAACTTTTTATAATTTTCATTCGAGATTGAAAGTTCAGATCCAGAAAGTGCAAATCCAGACCAAGGATTTGCTTTCACCAACCAGTTCAGTATAAAGAGTTATTATCAGAGAGTACCCAACTAGTTGGTTGAAACAAAATCTTGGTCTGGATTTTTACTTCATGGAGCTGGACTTTCCATCTTTGATTTTCATTGCTACTTTTTATATGTAGACTTTTTTTTTGCTTCCCTGAGCAGGCGGACACGTCGGACGATGTCCTGAAGATCAAAGGACGAAAATGCTGGTGCCAGTTTAGAAAAGTTTTTTTAAGTGCTAACATGAAAAGAAGAGTTTTTTTTTCCTGCTGGCAATCGCCCACTTTGAGACTGTGTGAAGGAAAAGACTTGTGCAGTCTTCTGAAGGGTGGTCAGACATTTTATTATTATTTTTGCCACTCCTGGGTAGCATGTTGTAATCACCTGCTTCTCCTTTTTTGAATACGTAGCCCTTCAAGACTGGTGTGAAATATTTGTGGAATTTTTCAAGAATTTAGCTTGTTTGTCGCGTTCTGTGCAGTCCACTGGCTGTCTGAAAGCCTACTTTTATTCTCTGTCTATGTAGTAGAAGCCGATGAGGAAATAATGGGTTTGTAATGTCCTGTGAGAAAGGCCAGCCATGATTGGTAGGGCTTCACTCTCTGCTGAGCAATGCAGCAAGGGCATTTTCTAGACATTCTGCGAATAGAAGCAGTGTTTGTGTCTGAGGTCTTTATGGGTTCCAAGGACACAGCTGCAGTAGTGTCTCCTATACTGTACTGTGGTAAGTGCTGGTCTTCAGGTTAGCCATTTGGCAGTCGGGTGGCCTTAACGTAACGTGGTTTTAACTCGGTGATATGGATTGATTAACTACTGGTGAGACCAAAAAAGTAAGTCACAACCAAACTTTCATTGGGGGAAGAACCGGATAACCAGGGTTACATATGTGTTTGCCAACATGTGCAGTGACCTGACTTACTGCTTGACAGCTAGGATAAATGAGAACAGTGTAGCAGAGGGTGACTCTTCCGGAGCTAGAAACATTGCAAGTGTTCTCTGTTGCCTTTGAAGCTGCGTGGAAGCATTAGGGTTTTACATTGATGTTCTTTTATTTGGCATATGCTTTTTTCTAAAGTGGTAAGTGCATTAAACAATAAATGGGTGTCATCTATGGAAGCAGCAAGTAATTAGTAAATGTAGTGACTTTTTTGTGACGTTCTGTTTCCTAAATGAGATCTTCAGGCATGCGAATGTGGTAGTATGGGTAATTGTGCTGGAAATGGTATGAATTTAATAAAAGAAGCCTGAGATTAAAGTGACATTACAGACGAGGGAACAATGGCTCATTCAATCAAACATTAGACAAGTAGAATAAATTAATTACATGATTCATTTGTAAAGCAGAAATGAATCTGGAGTTTCAGGGGATATAGGTGATTTGCTTCCACAGTTGGGAAGGTCAGAGTCAGCTAGTACCTGTGAGATATTTACCCATAATTAATGCTTTTCCCCTTTTAACTATTGAAGCATTTTTTTCTGTGGCTGACAGTTGTTTTTATTTTTTTTAAAAAAATCTTTCGTTCTTGCAGTCTTCAGATACAATTAATTATAAAACACTTTTACTTTAACGATGTTGACAAGAGCGAGTCAGCCAGCCTGCCGAGCATGACTGGTGGTTCCTGGTCCGGGTCTGACAGATAATTGCTGTATGCAAAGAGGCGAGAGGCGAGCACAGTGCTAATTGGGGGTGAGGAGGGGGAGGGAATATTATGAGGATCAGGAGGAACGGCCGTGGCGAAGACACGAGTCTCAGACCCAGGCACACATCTAAAGGGGCGTAACGCCGCCCAGTACGGACCAGTCCTTAGAACCTGGCTGTTAACTGGTCCAACTGCCCGGCTCTCATCTGCATCTACATGCCACAGGAGATGGCAAGAGGGGAGGGTGGTAGAGGGAATGAAGAATGCTTACCTCCAGAACCACTTTCTAGAAACACTGCATGAGACAAGCAGCTTGCTAAATGGGGCAGATGAAATCTCAGTTACCAACCAGGCTGACTCCTTCTCATTTAATCGGTATGCATGGGGTATAGAACATTAAATTTTAAAAATCAGCTATTTTTAATGTCAAACAGGCCCATCACTTTTAATTTAAATGTCAAAAAAATGCAAGAAACAAAATACATCTTATCACGGGAACCAGTTTTCAGTACACTGTTTGGTCACACTTGAGGGGACACAAGTGACCTAGTAACTCTGTTACCACCAACGTGCAAATCATGAGCAAGAATAGTAATTGCATGAGACATGAATCGTCGTGGCTGATTAATGATGAACGAACAAGTGATCAGTACATAACTAACACTTAGTTTCTGAATAATTAATACATTAAGTAAGAGTGTACTGCTACAGTATTTACTCAAGTAAAGTGTCACCCAGTGTCTGTTTTTAGCAAAAACTTTCTCTTTTGGCACGTGGAACTGGATCAGAATTATTTTTCATAAGCAGCAATGCAACTTCACAGCCCCGGAAAAACATGTAATGAGGGGAGAATGTGCAAAGACACAAAGGAGAACTAGCATCTCAAAACTGATCATAGTTTGTGTGTGTGTGGGCATGTATATATTACATTGTGAGGACCAAATGTTCCCACGTTTAATCTTTTCAGTCCCCATAGGGGGGAAATCAATTTTATAAAAATCTGTGATTGCATTTAAAAAACTAACAATGCCAAAAGTCTTTTGAATTTTGTTTGGTTGGTTAGGATTAAGGTTTGGGCTGAATAAGGGTTCTGGTCATCGTAGTTGAATTTATGGTTAGACTAATAGAAACTAGGGGAGAGTCCCCACAAAGGTATAGAGCCCTAATCTGTGTGTGTTGGTTCTGCAGTGGACTGCCCCCCAGTCCAGCTGTGTGCCATAGGTTTCATGGAATTGGGGTCCAATCTGTAAGTTTCAGCAAGTATTCTCCCAAAGTATTGTCCCCAATGGTTCTCTCCATCTGAACTTGTGGACTTAATATGAAAGGAGATGCAGAAATTCACAGGTCAGTTTGTTGGCCTTGAGTCTGGGTTTAACAAGCCTGCTTGTTGCCAGAGGATTTTTAACAGAGGTGGACATTTCAGGTCCATAAAGTAAAAATGGAAAGCAG
>JABFEA020000021.1:4586722-4598337 GCA_019775915.2 Cyphomyrus plagiostoma | reverse complement strand
GGGGGCGGCCCGGGGGGGGCGGGGGGGGGGGCCGCCCCCCCCCCGTATCTGTTGGGTGCCTGTTCTGGGTGTGGGGTATTCAGTGTTTCCTGGCAGAACTGTGGGGATGAGCTAGCATTAGGGGCAGCCTCACCCCATCTTTTTTGCTCCCAGTTTTCTGGACATTCTTCCCCAGTGTAAATTAAACCTGCCAGAATCGCATGGGGCAAAGTGTTCAGCCTACTCTGCTGCTGAGTCAGGAGAGGCTAACAGCGACCTTTCATTGCAGGGTGTGGATCCTCATTTCAGCCGTCATGTTCACAGTGATGGCGTTAATGGTGAGTACCGATATGCCGCAGCGCTGGCATCTTTCATGTAGAAGCGGCCTTTAGGTGGGGGGTGGGTTTAGACTCGGATCTCCCACAGTGCCCAAGAAAAAAGTACCAGAGTTTAGCAACGTAAGAACATATCAGTGGTTGGGCAGCCACAGATAAGCCCCGCCCCCCTCCCCACAGAGCCGCTCAGACTGGTTCACAGAGATTTCTCAGATAATCGCGTTCTGAATTCAAAAACGTTGTGCTAACAGAATGCACACCACGTATCAGACCTGCAGTCTCAGATAAGAGAGAAGTCGCTCCACAGGCTCCCGTATCTGCAGAATGATGTCCACTTTAGAAAAGGCCAGCAGCCCCAGAGCACAAACGAAACGCATTAGAGATGAGGGCTGTTTCCGCCGCTCCGCCTCGGCGCTGTGGCCCTCTGCCGCATCTCAGGATGTAATGAAAGTGGTGCACTTTGCCAGAAGGTGTATTGAAGCCTCAGATCACCTTAGTATGCATCAGGACTCTTCCAGCCAGTCTGTAACACAAATCGGAAGTGCCTGAAGTGGACAGGCGTTCTTGCGGGAATCATCTGAAGCTCTCGGTTTCCTGCAGGCTCTGGCGTTCCCCGGCCAGCTGTCGGAGATGGTGTTTGAAGAGGAGCTGTCCAGCACCAATATCTCCATCCGCCTCTACGGAGGAGCCCTCCTCAGTAAGGAAGCCTCCTCTCCTCCCACACTGGTGCTATGGTCATGTCAGGCCATTGCTCAGTTCTTCATGTACTCATTGCTATTCACCAAGAAACATGAGATTTTCATCCAACATTTTACACAAAACTGAAAAGTTCCTCCTACGGATGTATTAAGGCCCACAACCCCATCACTAATGGCAGTCCTTCAGGAAGAAGTTGGAAAGTGAGGGCATTTTGGAAAGATTCTTGTTGCATGCAAACTCAGATTCACAGAGCCGTATGATTGTGAATCATCAATATTAATGACTCATTTTATATTTCAACGCTGAGAATTCCCAGACTCACCTTTAACCCAGCTAGTGAAGGCTGAATGGCAAAGTATGTGCGTTAGGTGATCAAAACAGGTTTGCTGCTTTTAATCAGAATTCAGTGGAAAATGGACGAGATAAAAAGACAACAGCCTGAATGTAGAGACAATAATGTTCCTAGAGATTAAAAACACCAAATGTGACTCCCCTGTTTAATCATACATTAAACTGTCCTTCGAGATGGGATCCACCATTACAAGAAATTTTTTATTCTGTCCTACTCCTGTTCCATGTCATGGAGACCAGAGCAGAAGATGTGAATTTATTATAGTTGAATTGGTTTAGAGCAGAAACATTTGACACTCTCAGGGAGAAGCCTGTGGAACAGACAGCTCGCAGCTGTCCCTTACCTTAAAAAGAGGACAAGCTGATTTTAGAGGTGGGGGTAGTGATTGGTGTGGTCGCGAGCAGACCAGGGCGAGATGGCGGCGGGGTGGTGGTCTCTCGCTGTGGCTCACGCTTGTGAGGATTCACTGGTCATGATGGGCATCACCTTCATGCTTGTGGTAGGAGGGATACGGCATTGGATGAGAGTTGGACGTTAATTACATCTGGAAACCTCTCCTTTTAATGTCACGGCCTGCTGTTGCTGTGCCAGGAATGACATTGTCTTATGTTCTAGATCAGGGGAACTCTGTTTTCCTCCCCCCTCCCCTCCACGAGGTCCAAATTCCACCATCGACACAAAGCCACGGTCCAATGCCCCTGATAAATATTTCCGCTGATGTCCTCCTTGGTAGATTTTGCCAGCGAAGTGGGAAAAGCGATTTTGCCCCGGTGATTTGGACCCAGAGTGCTGTTCGGCAATTGAGTAGCCCTCTTCTATGCATACTGGCACTCTAATGATGATAAAATTATAGTTTATATAGGTAACTGAGGGCAGACTTGCCCGCTGATCTGCAGCCAGAAGCGGTGGGCTTCAGAGCAGGGTCACACTCCTCATGCGGGGGCCTTCGACGCCCAGATGGTGCCCTCTGGGTGGCACCGCACAATATCTTGCCCCTGTCCTGTTTTTTTTTTTTTTTTTTCTTTGCTGAAAACGACGAAGGACAGACGTGTCGTTTCTATCTACCGCGAATAAAACATGCAGCTTATACTGCAAACAACGTGGCTTGTTCATGCTAGCTTTCCAGTAAGTTTCTGTAGCTCTTTTATAGTCCACGCTCTGGGATGTTAAGAACTGAACAGAGTGGACAGGAAGTACATCGGCAGACCTAATCCTCGAATGAGAGTTGCTGCATTTAGAACTGGAATTGGAAGCCTTTTATTGTCATTATACCGCATATAACAAAATTGCAAAGTGGTTACTCTTTTCACATGCAACAAAAAAACATTCATTAACAGAATAAATGTAAAAAGTGCTGCATACAAAAACTAAAAACTATGGGGAAGTATTACTGATAATGCGTTACATTCAGGAGTGCACTCAACACTTTCTTTCACTGTATATATGACTGCATATTTCAGCAGAGTAAACGAGCATCTCTCTTGATCATGCAACAGACGGGCCCATTCTAGGACTGGCAGCACTTAGATGAAGAATCGTTGCTTTAACCGCTATACTGTCTGCTGCCCACTGCATTTCTGCCTGGAAAGTCTGCGTGACTAAAAGCCTTGAGTTGTTTCTTCTCCTTCACAGGTATCTCTCTAATCATGTGGAATGGTCTGTACACGGCAGAGAAAGTCATTATCCAGTGGACACTGCTGACAGAAGCTTGCTACTTCACTGTCCAGTTTTTAGGTATGTGAACTTGTCTCCCCATCACCTACACATAATGCATTCAATACCCGTTTTAGTCCTGATCATCTAGAACGATGCTGCCCTCTAGTGGCAAGCTTTTAGCATTACACGTGCTGTAAACTGAAACGCCAAGAGCGGGTGTCAATTTTTTACTAAACTATTCAGAATTCATTTATTTTGATTATACATATTTTAATCCACGTTCCATTTGTGTATGAGTGATAATCTTTAAGTGCACACTCACTGACTGTCGCCTGAAATGCTCTCATCTCTCTGCAGTGATGACTGCGACTTTCATCGAGATGGGCTCAGCATCCAATTCTGGAATCATCCTCCTCCTCAGTCGGGTGCTCTTCCTCATCATCACACTCTGCTACTACTATCATCTGGGACGGCGTCCCAAGAAGATATGATATATGAGGCTTTCTTTGTGTTCCAAGGGGGCAGGGAGCTAGCTGTTCCGTTGTGGGGTGCCAGTGCTCTGGGCTGAATACTGTGTAATGTGGTTTGAGGAATCAACCCCCCTCCCCCCCTAAGCCTTCCTACAATCTTTTAGGACAGCAGTTTATATTAATCAGGGTCCAGTACATAAGGTCCGCTGGAAATGCCTCACTGTGAGTAAAGCTCTTTCATTCACAAGGCTAACAAGGTTGTCTAGTAAATGTGTGAGGTTTTACTTTAACATTTTTTTAGGAACGTGTCATTGGCACACTTAACAATTCTGAGATGCAGCCCCTATAATTATTTAGTGGGTTACAGTTTAAATAGAATGGTGTCACCTTTCAACCCCAGTCACATGACAATATAGACTATAGGATATAGACAACTAGAGCAGCGAGGTGCGGTACCATAGCATTTCCTTTATAGGTAGAGGTGTCAGCAGACCTTCAGGGTGGGGAAGTGTCTATTCTGCACCAGCCTGCCGCTACACAGACTCGCTGGTGGTGTGTTATCCCAAAGGGCCCTCCTGCTAGATGGGTTTGCAGCCATGGAGACAGACCCAGATATCTTTCTGCTTGTCATACCTTTCAGCCTGGACAGAATGCAGGGTGCTTCTCCATCTTTTCCTTCAGCAATTCTTAGATTGCAGGGTTCCTGATTTGACTCTTACTCCGAGCATGAGACAATCCCAGATGCCATATCTGACCAGGGAGTTTGAAGTAGCTCTTCCAGGCAGTCGGGGGTGGGGGGGGATCTGCGCTAAACAATGCACATATGTGCCCCTGTGGGACATGTGGGTGTTTTGCATGCACTGAGCAGCCAGCCATTGGCTGACAGTAAGTAAGCAAAACCCACATATAACACAGCTGAATTACATGGAGAGAGAAGAAATGCTCTTTTTACAGTTGCGTTTCAACCAATTTGATCCTGCATTGTTTTCAGACTAAGTGCAAACAACTAATTGTTGAATGAAAATGCCATTACTTAGGGTGTTCACAGGCTAGGCTTGAAGTTCCCTTGTTATAAGATTAGAAAACAGGATCATATGTTCTGAAAGGCTTCTGTCACTCTCTTCCAGATTGCCTGTGACTACCTGCTTTGTCAAAGCATAAAGTAAAGTGCTTGAATTTGCCTTTGTTTTGAACCCTGCAGAGGAAAATTGTAAATCGGGTCTGAAAACACGTTTCTGTTGTTGACAGATTTCAGATGCTGTTGCTCTTGCTCCAAGAAGCTGCATTTCACATCTAAATTAAGCATTGCCCCCTACGGCGGCCATGCGTTCTATGCAGCCGGCACTAGCGTGTCATGGACTGCATGGTTGGCCGTGGGCGAGGTGCACATGCTTGGTCCTTGTAGTTTTAGGCCGTGTCTCAGAGCATGTTCGCTGTAGCACTTTGAACTTAACTGTTTTGTTCGAGTAATGTAGCTGACTTTTGAAACATATCCGTAGCGTTGCCTTAAACCGCAGATGATAACACGGGGTTAGGTCAATAGTTGTATTTTATGGTGTAAATAAGTACCTTGTCGCTTTAGGTTTTATTAGAGTGGCAGCAAAAAAAAAACAAAAAAAACTTGTGACTTTCTGAATTCAAGTTGAACAAAAGTAGTACACTACTGCTTGAACTAATCAACATGGCAGTACATTTCTCTTCTCGTGGTGTCCTTCCTGCAGTTTGTACTTACATTGGTGGCCTTTGATGTTTTTAAAGAGTTGAACTGCATTGTTGATTAAAAAGCATGCAACAAATAGTGTGTAATAGCACATTGCTCTTGGTAGAACTAGATTGTGGGCTGCTTTTGAAAGGCGTGTTAGAAAGAGGCAATCTTTTGGGGACGGTTTGGGCACAAAATGATGTGCTTATTCTTATACTCAAGTTCTTTGTCTTTGGTGTGAGTGATGGTTAGACAAGTCCACAGATACACGTAGATGGTGGGAAATGGCAGGAATTTTTGGTTAAACTCCAGTTGCCAACAAATCATTTCTCCAGGAGACTAACTCTTTCCAAAAGGCAGCAGCTTCTCTGTCTGGCTGTAAATGAAGTTTAAGCAGCGATGAAGGACCAAAGGGCAATGCGAATGAATTGAAATACAAGCCGCAAGGTTTTTTTTTAGTGTCTAACCACTGGCCTGTGTTCAGGTGTGGTGTATCAAAAGGCATTTTTATGAAGCCGTCACTGAGAGCAGTCATGTTCGGAAGTACTGCATAATGGAAAACCTTTTTATTTTGGGTCCCCTTTCGCTTGAAAGTATGCCTGAATCTTGAAACATTTTCTGCCTGCAGCGGAGCTCGAATTTTTCTGTGGATTATGGAATGAGCTACAGCGTCTGACTGACTTGGCTGCACTACATGTGCTCTCATTCGTGCAGTGCGGAATGGAGCTTAGAATGGTGAACTCCATGTTCTAAACAGTAACAGTCTCCTTCACTGCTTTGTAATTAAAACTCTGCTCTCTGTCTTTACGTGCTCCAGCGCACCCGAGCACCCTAGGAAAGCCGTACTCTTGCACAGCGCCTCTGGATCTCATTCAGACAGACCAAAAAAAAGCAAAGGTTTGTGCACAGCAAGGTCCATTTTTAGGTAGACCGTAGCTCTGCTCCAAAGGGTAGAGCCAGGACATGTGCTGTTTAAGTGCAATACAGATGCTTATGTGTCTAGCAGCTGAGTTTCTCATTTCTCTGTTGGGGAGTCTTTGTGCCCCCTAACTCTTTTCATGGGCTCCACAGGAAAAAAAAGAAGAAACTTCTCAATCGTTCTTGCAACTTCCAAACAAGCTTATGGCACTGCTACATAGCATAGGCACTTAATCACCACAGCTGGTACCAACCTGTTTACCCTCTGGCTCCTCAGTTGCTTGTTTGGGTGAAATGAGTATGTATAAAATGCTTTATGAAAAAAGGTTTTTAAGTGTGTATGTACATATTTTGCCTAGAAAAATACTGGTTCATAGATAGAAAAATGCAAAGATCATCTTGTATCTACTTTTGGAAAAACAAAATGGAATTTTGTGTATGTGTGCCATAGAAATAAATGTTTTTTTTTTCAGTTGTTTCCTTTAATTTTGTTGTTCACCTGAAATATGTTGTGTGGTTTGCAGTTCACTCAGCTTCTTTACAGATTTCCATGGAGACTAAACTAGTCTAAACGTAGCCCCGTGGTGTATTTGTCTGTGACCTTGAATGGTCTAGGAATCCAAAAGCTTCCTTTGTGATGAGAATCAGCTGCTGAGGAATGACTGCAGTTCTCATACTTACCTATAGGAGGCACAGTTTACCAACTTTACTTTCGTCTGCCTACTAGTTACAACCAAATTATCTGGACGGGGGTTTCATTTCGGGGTTTTATTATAAAGTGGGCAAGGAAACGGAAATAACTGTACGATGCTGAGATGTCAGTTACTATTGACTTTGCTTTAAACAAAAAGCTGGCTCTCAGAAATTTTGGTTTGCATGCCTACCAGTAACCCCCATTGCTGTATAGTTAATATCATATGTTCCATATGTGGGGTGTTGTAGGATGTGCAGTGAGAGGCTTGAAATGTCACCTGGGCGTGTGGGACTGTGTTTCACATGTTCTCCTCCGTAAATATGGAAAGGGGGCAGGTTTAAAAGGAGCCCCTGTGGCGGCCACCTCCAGCAATGCCTCCCTCTGTCTGAAGCCTCTCCCTGTAGCACCATCTGGCTATGTTGAAGCCCCCAAACTCAGGCCCCATAATTAAGCCTGCAGCACAGCACACGCTCCACACCAGACAAGGGGTCTTTATGAGACGGACGGCATCCTTTGCTCTGTCTATCCCCACCAGCCGCGTAATTGCCTAAATGAATACAGGCTTCATTATCGCGGTCTGCGATTTAGTCTTTGGTCATATGAAAGTGTCTGAACTGGGGGTCGGGGGGGGGGGGGCGGCGGTTCAGGTGAGTCAGGCCTATCGGGTTGGAGTTGTATGTGATTTCGTAAAAACCATCACAACCTATCTGCATTTATCATTTGCCTCCTTCACAAACCGATTAAGACACGAAAATGGTTCATTTAAAATTTTTATTTTAAATGTTTTTAAACGACGCTTAAACGGTACCATAGAGACATTTACATTTTTGTTTATTTATTTTGTCCTTTTTGGCTTCATTATTTACACTGTAAAATTAATCTAACACCCCTGATTAATAATTATTCTTGGGCTATCTTGATTGCAGAAACTGGCCCTCCTATACTCAAGGGTATTTTCTGTGATAACACTGAAAGATCAGAACTGGTGTAGCGCAAAACCAGTCCAGTTTACCCATCTCCCAACACTATCACACAGCAGTAATACTTGTGTAAATCTCCCTCCCCCCTCTTCACATTGTGACGCTCGAAGGGCTTAAAGCGTTTAATACGCGTGGCTGCCACACGGCGGAGTCTCCAAAAGTTTCCCAGGACTTCGTTTCATTCTCACACGATCCGCCGCCCAGAGACAGACGGACTTCGACTCGCCGTTTCAGCTCCACATCGCATAAAAGGTACGTCCGATCAGCTCAGAAAGGGACTTATTTGGATTTTTATGCCGAAAAGAGGAATTACTTTACACAATGCTGCCTTTTCTTCTTTCTTTATAGCCGTGGATTGAAAACTTTTTTTTCAATCTTCGTGTGTAACCAGGTTCTGAGGTTGCGTCCGTGTCTTTGTTTAGATAGTGTCCTGCGTAATGTCATTGGAGTCCCTAAAACTAATAAATGTGGGCGATTTCTGTGATTTTAGAGGTTTATTGACTGCTTTTCTCCGTGAAGTAACAAAGCAAGCTTTGCTGATGTGGCATGTTGCGTTGGACGGACTTGGCGCAGCTTTTCCAGTATCCAAGTTGATATAACTGGTAATATGTGATTAGTTATGCGGTGCGTTTCACATCATGATGAAGGTAACTTGGCCACATGGGTACATCTTTTGGCCCCTTAGGCACGTGCCAACTTTTGACAGTCTGAACCCCCGCCTTTCCCACTGCTATAAACCGCATTTACAGGTTAAGCGACTTAAATACAAAGCATTTCTCACGCTGGAGATTTCTCAAACTACTTGTGACTTTTCATGCTTTTTGCATCTTACCAAACGTGTCTCAATACATGTCAGCGCAGCGCAGAATGATGAGAGCGACAGGTCGTGAAAAGATTTAAGCCGAGTACAATATAGTGTCTCCCACTGAACGAGGGCAGCAAAAAAATCACAATAAACAATAGTTTATTACACTCACGGAAAAAGCGTTTTAGCACGGCATTTGGCTTTGGGAATAAGCAGAGGTAGATTACCTTATGTGTGTTAGAATGGGTACAATATAGTAAAGAGTTGTTACTCAGTATCGGTGTCGTTGCTTATCAGTCTTACTGATGGAATCTGAGAGTGGGGATGTTTGATGAACATATGGTTTACTAGAAATTGTGAGTCAGGGTACTTTTGGGTGCTTACTCTTTCTGTTTGTTAGTCATAGGGGGTACGTTTTTTTCTGGAAACTCTCTAACACCTTTACCTTACGCAGTTTTAAAAGTTTTTAAAGTTTTTTTTTTTTTTTTTTTAATTTGGCAACAACATCTTTTCCACACTTGTCACTGTGTTTTATTTATTAATTAAATTTGTGGGTGTTTGACTAACCAGCATCAATCTGTTATTTGTGTGTGTCTATTTGTGTGTACATCGTGGCAGTAAATATGGTGTTTACCAAATGCTAATTCTGTCTTTGGTGCGTGCATGAACCTGCCTCTGCTATGGACAGTGACGCATCAATGACAGGCAAGGCCATTGACAGTCATTCCATAGAGAGTTGGGTAATCCCAGCCAGAAGCACGATTGGCGTGTGGTGCTGTATTTTCTTTATGTTCTAAGAAACCTTCCGTGGCACATTGGTATCCACGTTTAGACCCCCAGACCTGTTTTTGAGAAGTTTATAACCCGACATACTTATTTTGCAGTGTATTTTTCAAGAGAGCCTCTCACATTGAAATTTGTTTTATTAACGTCATTATATTCGACTGTTGCTTCATGGGGGAAAAAAAACAATCTGCTCTAAATTTTAATTTTATTTGTGGCAAATGCTTTGTGCTTCACTTGATGGCTGCAGTCTTCTGACCTCTGCAGTGAGTTTGCTTGGTGATGTGGGTCACTTCTCTCCCTGGAGCTCCAGGTGGTTCTGTCTGGCTTCATCGATTATTAATATTACGCTTTAAAATTCAGGGACAAAATTAGGCCAGTTGCTGCTCAATTCCTATCAGTCCTTCTCAACCCCACCATTGTTTATGCAGCAAACTATTACGTGCTATTAGTTTTCCCCTTAATAGTTATAATTTACATTTCATTAATTCAGCAAGAGCTTTTATCCAAACCGACGCCAGACAATCCCTGGAGCAACTGGAGGCAAAGGAATCGATTCAGGGGCCTGATGGTGGAATCCTTCTGCCGACTTTGGGATTTGAGCCAGTGACCTTCCGATCAGTCACAGCATGCTAACCTGCTGAGCTGCACATTGCCCCCACACAATAAAGTGATTTAATCTTTTTCTTATCCTAATTAAGCCATTTTTTAGCATTGTAGCAGCTGTAAGTATTTTATGAATAATACTATGTCATCTTCTTAGAATATGGTGTTCAGTGCTTTTCTCCAACATGATTCTGTTGATATGAACTGGGGAACATTATCATATTGCCATGGCAATAGCCGTAATTAAAATCACTCCCTTCGCAGCCAGTCGACTAGTAAGACCAGTGATAACCTCAGCCCGTCATATGAAGGCGTCATTATTGGCTTCCTCATTGTGATCATTCTGTTAAAGTGCAGGGCTGAATTCCCACTCAGCACTGGTCTAACTGGTGAATGACCTTGACACAATGCTTTGTAGCAGCCACAACAAAAGTCCCAAGCGTGAGACTCTTTTCCTCCTCAAGAGGGACTGCTTCAGACATCCTCTGCCCATTCATGGATGCCTGTGCATGGTTGCCATAGAAACCTTTTTGCTTGTTTGGGAGGGGGAAGATATAAGTAAAGGAGAGACAGAATTTTCAGGCCTGAAACAGCCATTCTAAGAGTGCTCGCATTTGCCAGCATTTCTCATGGAGTTGAACCCCTCTTTCACTTCCATCTTGAGGGCCTAGCTGGTGGGTTGTCCCCCCCCCCCAAGGAGACCAGGAAGCTGCCTGCTTCTGTTGTCTTAGACCTTGGACTGGATTTCATAAGTCTGAAATGCAGAAGGGGTGTGTGTGTTTTTTTAAAGGGCATCTTTCATTTCTTTGGTGATGCTATTGTGGTGTAGAGAATGTAAGCTCGGAGCTTCAGTGTGTCAAGTGTCTCCATTGTGAGCAGTGAAAAGCAAGCCTGAAAGCTGCCTTTGTTGTGCCTGGAAATCAAAGCGGGGCCTGTCTTTCTCAGGGTGAGCATGCAGTGTACTGGACATTGTGGTGGGGGTGGGCGGGGACCTGGGGTACTTTAAGGTGGACTATAGCAGTGTTTCTCAACCCGGTCCTTGGGTACCCCTGAACAGTCCACATTGCTCCCTCCCTGAAGACTGGTTTGAGAAACACTGCACTATAGGGTGTCAAACCCCACCTTCTGGGGTCTGGGGATTGCCGAGGGTCCTCGTTAATACACCCTCTATTAGGGGTGTTGAAATTAATCTCATAATCGACGCATCGCGATGCAGACGTGGACGATTCTACATCGATGCAGTGACAGAACATAATCGATTATATCATAATGACATTGCTTGGTGATTTCCTGGCGGCGGCATAAAAATTCCAGTTAAAAAGTAGTTCCGGTAGTGACTGTAGCTGCCTGATCAGAGTACAGCGCTGCTCCGTGTAGGAGTAATGGTGCTTTTGATTATTTCTCTCCAAGTCGGAACTCGGATGAAAATGTCATGAAACGTCGCGAAAAACTTCACTTACCGCCCGTACTTTCCGCTGGAAACACGCCTCTCTTATGACGTTGACGTCGAACAAGATTTTGTTGTCCGAGTTGCCCCTGTGACGTAATTTCAGCACAGTGGCTTACACACTCAACAGTAATTCTATTTTATAAATCTTTAAAAATGTTTATTTTGTTACATTTATAACTATTAATA
>JABFEA020000021.1:4565213-4576218 GCA_019775915.2 Cyphomyrus plagiostoma | reverse complement strand
AGAAAGTGGCATGCCATTAACCCCCCCCCCCCGTCCACAGTACTTTACCTGCCTGCTGCTGATTCTCATCGCCCAAGTGACAGCTGGTGTGCTCATCTACTTCCAGCAGGACCTGGTGAGTACCCTGCGGCCACGTGACACGTGGCTATGGACTGGGGAAAGGACAAGCGTCGGTGTGAGTGACAAGAAAGGAAGTGAGGTAAAATGTTTCGTAGTGGAGTTGCGCTGTTTGGGTTTTTTTTAGGTTAGGGTTAGTGTGTTGGTGTGTATATGTGTGTGTGGATAATGTGTATATTACCTTGTTGGGACCAAATGCTTCCAACAATGTGATAAAATCTGTTGCTGTTTTTTCAGGTCCCCACAAAGATCTGTGATTGTAATCAAATCACTAAAAATGCCAAAAGTCTTATTTTGTTTGGTTACTTATGGATAAAGTTATGGCTGGGTCGGGTTTAGGGTCGTCATGTTGGGATTAGGGTTTTTCCCATAGCAATGAATGGGGAGTCCCCACAAAGATATAATTACAGACCTGTGTGTGGGTGTAAGGCCTGTAATTGTGTGGGGAGGTGTCCTCACAAATTCAGCATGTTTTCACTATACATTTCAGGAACAGAAGTGCCCTATAGCAGGAATCTTTCTGTTCCTGCTTGGTAGCCTGCTGCTCTAGAACTAGAACTGACATCGCCTTGAGCAACCCAGGATTCTAGCTCTGGAAGAGCAAGTTCCCTGTACTCTGCTGTAGCCATGTAGGCCCCAGAACAAGAAAGTATAGAGGAGCCAGGTGTCTGAAAAGGCTGGGTCACCCACAGGGTATGTGGCGGTGTGACCCCCCACCTCCCAGGAGCTCTGGTGGGAAGCTTATGGTCCTGGATGGCGCGCAAAGCGAGGCCCCGAGGGTCCGGCGGTCCCTGTTTACGTTCCATGATGGAGGGTCAGGCAGTACTAGCCACAGCTGCCTGGGCTGTTTACTGGGCCTGCAGGCTACAGAGTAGGTGCTGTTTCCTCAGCTGCTTGTCCAGTTTCTTCTCTAAGCAACTTCATTGCACTGAGCAGCAGGCAGTAAGAAGATCTGTCCTGCCAGTATTACTTGATTTTGTTTTGCCGATAGCCATGTGACTCATTCTTTTGACGTACAAGTACTTTGCAGGCCAATGGCTGCTGTGTGATAGGAAGGGGTGCGATTGCAGGTCTTTGCGTCTCTGAGTCTCTAACGCTCACCCTCTGGTTTGTTTGTGAGTACAGCTATCAGATTGCTTCAGCGATTGAAGTTTTCTGGTTGATTGTTTCTAAGGATGATCTAATACAAAGCATCATTATGTTCTACCCGATGGACCAGTGAGGCTGTCATGTAAGCCACCTCAAGTGAAAACATGTCCTCAGTGTTGGGTTACCGAATGCACAGAGCCATGCCCTTTCCCAGCATCGTACCAGTAAAACACCCCCCCCACCCCAGGGTTTCTCGTTCCCGTGTTCCCTCCCTTCCCACACACATATAGTCGTGTGCTTTAGATAGCTCTCATCTGTTGGCACAGCTGCTGCTTCATTCCTGTTCCTGTATTCCACTTCATTGCAAACACTTCCGCTTTTAGTATTACTTACGATATGACTGAAACCACCGATACTTGTATCGGGGAAATGACTTGTCAGCTCGCTTTCTCACTTCATTGCAGCTGAAGGATGAGTTGTCTGGCATCGTCAACAAGATTATCGTGGAGTACACGGGGCAGAACAAGACCACGGATAAGGCCTGGGACTACATCCAGAGGACGGTGAGCCAAGAAGCTGTGTACTTCAGAGGTGCACTTTGCCCTACTGGGGGAGTGCAGTGTTGCATCATGGGATGTGGTTTATGTGAGACTCTGCACGCAGTGACAATGAACCAAGCACCAGCATGCAAAGGTAGTGAAACGAGGCCTGTGGGGGCTGGCCTGCGTAACAGAACCAACTTGCTTATTTAAATGCTTATTTAAACCCTAGGAAAATTCCACACACCTAGCATCTATTCCAGTCTTTGGGTATGAAAAGACCAGTCAGTGGTGTATGCAGTAGGTTGTGACTGATGATTATTAAAAAAATATTGTGAAGAAGGTTATCTATTATCAGGATTTCAAAGTGGCCTTAAGTCTCGTAGTGAGCTTAAAGCCAAATTTGACACATATATAAATAACTGAAATATTGAGCTGTTCTCGGCGCCACAAACCAAAATTGCTAGATTTAAAATATCTATCAGTTGAAGTCCATGAATGTGAGTCATGTGTGTTTGTGCATTGATTTAACTGCTTGTAGGGTTCTTGGTGTCCCAGGGGACGTGGCCTTAGGTGACTGGTGAACTGGCTTTTTTGCAGCCATTGGACACTTATTTTGCACTTAAAACCGTCTGCTAAATATATGATTGTATGTGAAGCAGCGTGCAATTGAGAAGCCGGGTCAACCAGTCCTTGGAGCAGTTGGGGTTAAGGGCCTTGCTCAAATGTCCAACAATATCATCTCTGCCGACCATAGGAACCATCCGATGACAGGAAAGGAGTTCTAACCCTCAGAGTCACACCCTGCCCCTATTACTAGTCCTAGTTTTTGAAAATCTTGAGTTACTTTCCTAGTCCTTGTCCAAACAGTCTTCAAGAGAAATACTTAAGTCGTCAGTAAATTGCTGAAGTTGGGCCTATAAATTAAGAGCTAAAAAACATAGGGTTAGAAATATTATGCATATTATGTGAATAGAATGTAGGTAGCTGGTACCAACAAAAGGCTGCTTTATGGACCATGTGTGTGATGTGTGTAAACAGGCTGTTCCTTTAGGCCTGCACAGTGAGTCAGTGTGTTTACCTGCAGGAGACCACATCAACTCGCAATGGGGTGTAGGGGCATTTGCGTTCAGCAGACAGTGCAAAGTGAAAATGAACATGCCTCAAACTATGAAAATACCACTAACATTGAGAAGAAGTATTCACTGAAAAACTGTTTGGAAGATGTCCAAAGAGAAATTGAAAATGCATATAGTCTGTTCACAGTTTGCTGGTGTTCAGGGACTCCCACTGCCTGTTTTTGTTTTGAGGAAATTCATCGATGAATGATCAATGGCCCAACTTGTTTTCTGTGAAACTTCCTTATCATTTTCTCTAATTCTCTTAAGATATTGATTTATTTATTACAGGTCAAATGCTGTGGCTGGACTGGACCTAGTTACTGGACTGAGAACTCTATGATCAAGAACGCTACACGGACGTTTTACCCCTGTTCCTGTTACAACACCTCCCAGGCAGAGACTGGGTTTTGTGACAGTATGTCCACAAACGGGTCTGTCTATAATAAGGTAGGGCTCGTTTGAGTGCTCTACATAACTTTTGAATCGGGTTTTATGAAAAAAATGTTCTGTGGTACTTTTCTACCTTGTTTATAGAAATAAACATCGCTTCTAGAGTATGATCCATATGCCGCAAATCAACTTGATATCATTATAATTGCTCACAGTAAATTGTAATTTTATGCAAAGTATTCAATGGTTTTTCTGGTGACAGGTCACGTTTTAGATTGCATATATTTTAATCTCACTTTAAAGTGGTGGTCAGTGGAGTACATTTGTTTTAAATCAGTTTTCTACTTATTCTGTCTTGTCTCTAGGGCTGCATCTACAGTGTGGAGACCTGGCTCCTCAGTAACATTGGAGTTATTTTGGGAATCTGTGCAGGAGTAGCTTTCATTGAGGTACTTTGATCACGCCATCATGATCTCTAATGTTCTGTATGCTTGTGACACTCTACCTTGGGGGTATTGCGGAGCTTGGACCTCTGCTTTTGGTCTCCAGTGCCAGGAAAAAAAGAAGAATTCTGGCCTGATTAGACTTTATCCTCCAGTGGCCTCAGCTATGGCCGTTGGATAGATCTTGTATCTTGTCTGTAACTTGAGCCACACACAGATGTGAGTATGCAGAGGAAATGATAATGTTTGGTTTCTCCACTTGTTTGGGTAATGAGAGCAGTAAAATGGGGAAAATGAGACTTCTTCCTTATTTGCTTTCTATATGATCTGTAGTCTAGCATGTCTTCTTTCTTTTTGTTTATCATCGGGCTCACATTGTGCCTGGTGTACTAAGTAGTACTTTCAAAGTAATGCACCGCTAGTGGCTGGGTCAGAGTCCCTGTGTCCTGACCCTTTTTTATCCCTTCCAGCTGCTGGGGATGATCCTGTCCTTGTGCCTATGCAAGAGTGTCCACCAGGAAGACTACACTAAAGTGCCGAAATACTGAATCTTAAGAATGGAGGGACTGCTCGCTTGCACTCCCACACAAGCTACACACTCTGCCAGCCCACAGAATTCACATTCTCTCTCCCCTTAAAACCTCCAGATACTGACTCCTGTATCTTTTGAACTTGTTAAAAAAATAGGACCAAGTATTGCCACAGGTGGCACACTCAGTCAGACAACACAGTGGTCTTTTGATTTCTGTAATTAATGGAAACTAAAAATTCCTGAATTATAATTGGTACTTCACAATAGCACATACGACAAATCTGTTTTGACTTTTTAAAGGGGAAGAACTATCTTATGTAGACTGAATTTTAAACTTTTTTTAAACAGTTTACTGTGTCCCTCAGACTCACCCTAGTGTTTGGATTGTGTGGTAGATAGAACATCTAGAAAGGTAACTGCTTAACTAAATAAATAAGTAATTTTTACTCTTTTTTACTTTTAAACCTTTTTTTTATATTCTGTTGCAGAGTTTCCTCTGAGCACTTTATTACGTTTTGAGATGAGGTTTGTTAACGTTGAGGTGGGGGGAGGGTGGCAGTGTGGATTTTGGTGCCCAGATGAGACACTTGGGGCTCTTGGGTTTGTTGGTGGAGTTTTTCGTTCACTTTTAAGCTCCCATTTTTGGGAGGCCCAGGAACAAACAGTGGTCTGGACGGGGAGGCGAACACTCACGGGGCCCTTTGTTGTTACCACTGTCCCACTGCATAAACTGAGGATGTTGGCGAGATTTGAAAGCGTGTTGTTGCTGAGTTTGCAGCTTCCAGGTCCCCGTAGGCTTTCTGCTATCGGCACAAGTCTGTCAGCAGGAAGCTGTTAGCTACGGCTGCCACCTTTCAGTCTTGTCATCGCTGTCCTTATGGCCGTACCAGCTGAGGTGGCAAGCAATTGCTCCCTCCGCCCCGTGAGCTCCACGCCAACTGGTTTGTCGTCAAAAGTGCCAAACGGAATTGTTTTGCTTATACTTTATCATCCTTTTGTGTGCATGATATTTTCCTGTCCTTTTTTGTGTATATAATTTAGATTATATATATAAAGAACGTATAAGTGGTTAGACTGTTTGCTCAGCATTTTTGTTTAGGGAGAAGCCGCCATCCGTATGTTAATCGCTTTTGAAAAGCCTTTGTTCGTTTTCCATGCTGTTGTTATTGATGTACAGATTTTTGGCCGGCCGGTCAGCACTGTCAGCAGTATATATCAGAACGTGAAGATCTGTAGAGCTTCCACAGGAAAGAGTGTTTTGCAGATCCCTTGCTCTCCTTATTGCCAGCCCGATACTATTGCTAACCTTCCATTGCACGCGTTCCCCGCACGTAGCTTTGGTTTAGCTAGCCCGCACACTGCTGCTTGTTTAAGGACACTTGCCGAACTTGTCTAAGCTTGACATGCCGCTAGACTCCCAGGGAACTGTTACTCTTAAGCTGTATATTAGCTGATGAAACTTTCAGCTGAGTGTAAGTATTATAGCTCCATTAGTTTATATTTCTAGTTGTACACATGGTTAAAAAAAACAAAAAAAAAAATTTAAGAGGCTTTGTCTTGATATCTCTTAGAAGAAAACTATTATGTAAAATTAAGAATTTTTTTGAGTGATTCCTTTATTTTAATTCTACGAATTAAAAGTTTAAAGATTTGGTTAAATACTGAATGCGAGTACGATGGTGTATATTCACAATTTGTCTTTAAAACCCAAGAACACTTTATTGTAAATGTCCATTTCCCATTCCACTTTTTTTTTTTTTTCCTGTTCAATCGTTGGAACTTGGAATAAAGTGAACACCTCACAAATGTGTCCCTTGTCCAATTTATGTCAACAACCACGTGAAACAATGATTTCATTCTGATTGATTTAAGTCTCTTGTCCATATGGAAAACAGATATAGTACTTCATAGGTTGCTTTTAGTGCCATCTCCATACTTGTATACCTTGCATTTTTAAATATCTACCAATACAGGAATACAGTAAATTTTAGTCTCTGCTGAATGGAAGGTGGGTTTTAGTGGTATAAAAGCCCAGAAGATGTGTGTTAGCTGAATTTCCAGTGAGTCACTTAACTCACTCTCTGTGGATATGGTGTCCTCCTAATATTTAACTGTTAATGAGTTTAATTGCTGATGAGCCACGTGACCTTTTGCCTGTTATGGTTCTGAAACATGTACCGGTGTTCCACTGACAACGTGCCAGTAGATGTCAGACTTATCCTTGGAATTTAAGGAAAGGATTTTTTTTTCTCTTCAGAGGTTCAGTCCGAAGATTAGTAGATGGATATGTGTGGTTTAGTTAGTGATGTCATATTAGGATAATGATATTTTGCTCCATGTTGTTCTGAAATTGTGTTATGAGTTTGCTTCAGAATAATATTTAAGAACTATAAAAATTTGGTTGAGACCGAGCATAAGCACAATCATTCTCTTGTTTGCATAGTTTTTCCTCTTCAATATCTTGAAATAATATTACTCCACATTTTTTTTAAAAAATACATAATATTTTCCTGTGAAATTATCCCTGTGACTGTATTGGTTGATTACAATATCAGGCGTGTCCAGAAGATGGCAGTGTTTCTCTGGTTTTCCAGTGGTGGCGTTTGATAAAAGGAACAAAAGAAGTGCAAAAAAATGTTTGTGAGATGATGGGGTGGCAGAGGCATCTATCTATTATGAATTAGCTTTTTTACAAGAGGAAGTACAGAACTAAACAAGAAGAAGAAGGACCGAGTCCACGATGGGTTTTATCAGTGTGTATGATGTATATTAAATGTTCCGAATGTACTGATTCATAAGGTTCTGGAGAAACTTAATCTATCATCCTAAATTACTTTTTTTGAAGCACTGATTTCACATGACATTTCATGACAATTTCAGTATTTTACACTGATTTAAGATTTTCGGAAACCTGAAACTCTGCTCTGTGAAGCTCTTTAGGGACGATCCATTTCGGTATGTTTGTTTTCTGGGTTCAGTGTTGGACTTTGGTTTTGATCCCATTTAAGCCTTTTTGCATCCGGTCCACCTCTGCATATGCTAGACGAGGAATGCTTCCCTGTGTGCCTAGTCTTCTCAGGCCATGTGCCAAGGGCATGGCTAAGGAGCCGGAAGCAGATGATGGCAGGAGCGTACTTTGGCTCCGGACCCGTGGTCTGTGGCCGCCAGAAGATCTCAAACTGCCGCAGGTGAGCCAGGTCTTGGCAACTGCGGCACACGGTGGGATTGGCGCCTTTATTTTATTGTACCTACGAGCCATCGATAGACACTGAGGAAAAGTTGCACACAAAATAGAAACGTTTCTTCCTGTACTTGAATGTACTTGGTATTTAAGTTATTCTGGTTGTCATGTCAAGCTGAATACGATAAAAGCACTGGCTTTTGTTAGCTGTGAAAAATATCCAGACCAGAATGAAAGTGAGTCATAAAGTCTCGGGCGGGGGTCGGGGGTGGATGGGAGACGGGGTTCCCTGCCATGTTTATTTTACAGGATGTGGTTACAGTAGCATTTGGCGCAAACATGGTGTGGGTTCCTGTGGGCTCCATTGGTCCTCTTGGTGATAATTTGATAAAGAAGCTCTTTGTAAGGACCATCCACAGGGTTTTTTCTTGCTTACGGTGCTCTTTCCCCCAAACACTGCATCCTGTTCACACTCTTCCTGAGGGCCATTGCCCCTCCCCCAATCTCCACTTTTCCCGCAAACAATGGGGCGGTGAGGACCCCATTTCCACCTGATTGGCCCCTTCCTCATCCGGCTCCCATGGCTCAGTCATGTACTTCCCCTGACCTCCACGCCCAGCCTTTCCTCCAGTGCTGAGACACATGGAAGCTCCTGTCATGGCCAGGCCGTGGCCCGTGTGCCTAACGAGGGCACCATCCTCTGGGGGATCCTGGCACGAATTTCATTTATAAAAAGACTCACTTTGTTTACGCCTGTAAATTATAAATAGTGGTCACCCCTAACCAATTAGAATACCCAGTAGTCAGCAACAAACATTTTCTCATGTGTTCCTCTCTGCACGTGAAACAAAGAAGCAATTCATTGCCAGCTCTCGACGAGTCAATAATCATAACAAAGAGAACACAATGGGAAGCTTTAAACAAATGGATGATCTGGAGCTCGATTCCAAAAACAGGCTTCACCCAGACATCCCATGAATTTGTTTTGCATCATTAAATCACATTTTCGAATCGACGCTTTGCTGCCTCTCGGCTCTCTGAAAGGGGGCATTCGCATGTGTAGACATACGCGCGTAGACACAAGTAATTGAGTGTTTTTCCTTTGCCCTTCGCCCTGGATGGAGTCTTCCTGTTATTTATTTTTGTGTCATTGCTCTAACGTGCAACGCGTTTGGTCCCTGTCACCCTTTCCTTCCATGGGGGTTGGGGTTCATTTCTGGGACGGACAGTTGGTCCGGACTGCAGGGCGGCGACCTCGAGCTGGGGAGTACCTCCACCCAAGGCTTGATTACCTACTTCTATTAACCTTTGCCAAAAACTCGTCGACAGCACCCTGTCCCTTGTCGCATCTCCGAGGCAACCTTGGCAATTAACTGACCCCATCCGTTCAAAAACCTTCTTATCCACAGGCATAGCGGTTCTGCCTCCGGCAGGTGTCCTGCTTGTTCCACTAAGCTCCAGCACTGGCCTTACTGGTGTTTCACTGCCGTTCCCACCATTCCGGCTCAGCGCCATGAGCTGCATCACTCAGCTTTCCCCCTGAGCCCCGATCCCGCAGGATAAGCGCCCCCTGGAGGCTGGAACAAGTTGCTCGCAGCTCTGCAGTAATGTTGCACAGAGGGCAGCCCCCGCGGCTGCTAGCTGGCTGGCGAGCATTTGACAGCTTGTTGGCTGCGGGGCCGGGTTCATGGCAGCGAGCTGCGGAGACAAATGCAAACCCCGGTATGTACAGGCAGAGTGCAGCTGCCCACCCTCCCCTGCCCCCCAAACCTCAGGCTGGACAGCCATCATTCACACGCTGTGGCCTGTCCTACCTGCAGCATGGTGAAGGCGAAAAAAAAGGAAAATATTTCATAGTGTTTGTCCATGGTAGGCATAAATCATATCTCCACCATGCGCGGACCACTATTAATCAGCCTCATCGATCACCACGGAAACCCAATATAATAGGAGGATTTGACACATTATCTGGCTTGCCTTCTGGGTTTCTTTGTCGCGGTGTTACTGTTTGGTTCTGAGCGGCAGAGCCCGCAATGTGCTCTGCCCCGTGCTGTCTGCCGCCGCAGATATGCTGAATAGCAGAAGTGCGGCTCTGCTCGCCCATCACAGCCAGATCTTCCTGTGATAATGAGCACTGAGAATGGTGACAGAAGGGAGCCGGAACTCTACATCATTCTACATCGCCGAATGACATCCAAAAATATTAAGGAATTATCTGTATATTCTCCATGATAACACGATTTTGCTCTCCTCCTAGAAAATATAGAGTAAGAGGAAGCATACACCCTGGATTGGTAATCGCTGTACTGAAAGGCACTGACACAATAAAGGCAATTTAGTGCTACCCTGTTAAAACAGCAGCCAGCAGAAGAACAGTATTATAAATGCGGAGGGCAATTCAGTAGAATTCAAAGGTAGAGACGTGGTCAGATTCACACTTGCAATCCTGGAGGTGTGAAAACACGCAAAATTTCTTTGTTATAATTTATTCAACAGCAGCCAAGTGTGCTGTTAGGAACAGGTAGAAATACAAAGCAGCCCACTGTCCCAAAGAAAGGAAGGACACCTTCCCACCAGTTTCTTCTCCATTAAACACAAAAGTATGCTGACTGTCTCTCCACCTGCCATACAGGGAGGGAACATCTAGACGGGATGCTTGGCCCACTGTTCTGTCCTTATTTTTACAGGAGATCACTTCTCCTGGTGTCCAGGAACAGCTATGGTTGCAAGATTAAATTCTTTATTTGAATCTGTCATCTATAATGCATTATAATGGTCAGTATAAGAATTAATAACGCATTACAGCATTTTCTACTAACAGTCGTAAGACATTATAGTGTTAATTATAATATTTCATTAGCACCAATAAAGCTCTCATGTATAGTGCACAATAGATATCTTCATAATGCATTATGATGGTTGGTATAAGAATTAATGATGCTTTATAAGGATGCTTATATTGAATAGGTATCTATAGTACATTATAGATGACAGCTTCATAAAGCATTCATAATGCATAATAAACATGCCTATAATGTGTTATGCCTTTTTATAAATATTTATAGCCATGTTTATAATGCTCTAGAAGACAATGCATTATAATGTATTATGAATGTGTTCATAAATTATTATAGATATGGCATCCATAGAGTGTTACCTTTTTTTGGGTGGAAAATTTTGAAAACATGAGAATAGCTGACAGAATATTGATCAGATGATGGTTAAAAGTGGAGAAGAACACTGAGCAGACTGACAGCAGCCTGCAGCCTTGGGGACCTCAGGGACCTCGTGATGGGGGTTGCTGGGCACCTGAGCAGCCTGTGGCCTGGGCAGAGAGCCCACATTAGGAGTTTATAGGGATATGGCCAAAAGACTGTGCTGTTAGGGCATCTCCTAGGACCACTGAAACCTGGTCTGGACCTCCGCTCCGGCAGGACAGCCAGCATGGCACAAACATGCTCTCCACGGGACCAGATGGCTTCTATTTACAACTCACCTTGGGGGGGGGGGGGGCCCGGGGGGGCGCGGCGGGGGGGGGGGGGGGGGGGGGGGGGGGGGGGGGGGGGGGGGGGGGGGGGGGGGGGGGGGGGGGG
>JABFEA020000021.1:4531112-4541505 GCA_019775915.2 Cyphomyrus plagiostoma | reverse complement strand
CCGAAGAATCCGCGATTAAGTCACTTTGTGGAGTACATCGCTGCCCTGCGCAGGATTTTGCGGGATACATTTATAGGTAAAACTTGATTACCGATTACTTTGTGCGGTGTTGTGCTTTCTTTCAACAGATTTGTTTAAAACATGTTAATATCTGCAATCCGACTTCTCTCGACTGCGACAGAGTGTTAAACAGGATCACACAACGGTATAATTACACCATAGATGGAGTGTTTGTTCCCCACGCCTTTTACTGAAAGCTTATTATATCTGTACAGAGCACACTGACAGTTCATTTTCTGACGAATGACTTCACTGTTCGCATACTTGCCATTTTAACTTTAGATAGTCTAAAGAATTAAAGAATTATAATTAATTTGTATATGGTGATACATAATAACATTCAATGTTACATTTGAGCAGTATTTTAATTATAACAGTTTCCGGTCATAATATCTGATTTTTGTTTTTATAATTTTAGTCATTCATACTCTGCGCTTTTAGTCCTTGCTCCTTACTTTATAACACTTTTTCTTGTTTTTTAATATCTCGCATAAAAATGAGTCAGGAATTACTACCGCCCTGTTCTTTATGTATATTTTCATACAACCACTCAAACTAGGCTGTCTGAGTTTTTCGGTAGTACTGCAGTTTTGTGGAAGAATGATGAATCGATCATTTATACCTTGTAACCTGTGCAAAAAATCTTTTACAAATTCGACTCAGCCCTATCTCGTACAAATAAATAGGCAGGCTGAGACATCTCAAATCAAGATTTTATTCCTGTATTAAGAGTAATGAATGTGGTACCATTAATTGCCTGAAAGGTATGGCATTACAAAATGATATATAACTATATAAAACGCAATGCTTCATCTTGAACATTAAAAATACATAATCGTAATAGACAATGATAATTAAATAAGTGATCATGATTCCTGTTTGGAAGCTAAGTGGACAATTTGTCTGTCTCTTTCTTGCCTATTTTGTCCGAGATCTTGCGTCATAACCCAGGAGTAGAACCGTAAAAGTCTTCGCTTCACTGAACTTGCTATTACGATTTTCAGCTCTCATATTAATGGTTTGTTATGGATTTTATTGAAACGCTTCGTTTGATTTCGCTTCATAACCGTAGAATAATATTTCGCTTGTTTGTTTATGTCACCAGGCTCGTCTCGAAACAGCGGTAAAAAGGTGTCAGCGACAGGAGGACACTAGAGTGACAGATCGGAGAAAAAGGTATATAGCTTCGGGTCCTATTTAGATGTGACAAAACTCTGGTGCTACCTGTTTTAATAAAGGGGCATGCGTTTTTCATCTTTATTTCCTTTTTTGGATCGTTGTCCGGAGTTGTTCTTTTGAACGACTGGGAAATGGTTTTTATCTAATCAATCTTAAAGCAAAGATGTTCGTCAATAGAACGTTTTATTATGTACTTATATTATATGTAGTTTTGCCCATTCTTGAAAAAATCCCACCTGGCTTCTGTTTTGAATTATTGTCTGGGTAAGATTATAAACAGTGCATTCCAATAGAGGTTTCTCACTAAACAGTTTATGTAAAATTATGAGAAGTTCACGCCGAGTCGTGATCTTTGACATCAGATAAAGGCTGCAGACTCCCGCACTTGTTCGACAGGCTTGTGTTCGCAGCCAAGTCGGGTTTCAATTAACTAGCCACTTGTGCGTGAAAATACGGGCTCAGGGGGAGTCATTAAATACGAGGCAAGGTGCTCTGGTCGGTGCTGCCACATGCGGAGGTGTCAGACGCCTTCACAGCCTTGCTCAGACGAACCCAGGGTTGCAACAATCAATTAGCATTTGGGGTAGGAACACTGTCTCAGGTGCCTGAATTAGCGGCCGTAATGCTTCATTTTTGGTGGCCTGTGCAATGAGTTGAAGTTTGAAAACATGAAGCTGGCGGTACTTTTGGTTCGCGCATTTGTGTACAAGTTCCAGAAACATGTTCCCTTGGTCAGCAAATGGGTTGTTTAAATCTTCTAATTTATTTTCAGGTTGCTTGATTTATTTTTTATTTTTGCAAATCTTTTCCTTAGAAGTTATTTCTACGGCAGGAAAGCACACATATCAAGGAATCTGTCTTTGTTTTGTGTTGGTGGTTAGCCTTTGCCATGATAGTGTATTGAAAATGACGGAACATTTGCCATCTGTGAATGGCTAAACCGGGTCAGACTTTACCTTCCTCTGTTTAGTAAATATAATGGCTGCAGGATGGTTTGCATTATGGTGCTGCGATGGATCTGTTTGGTCTGCTTGCAAAAATAAAGCGACTTTCAGAACAGATCAGATTATTCAGATTAATCTGAGTGGGGGGGGGGGGGGGGAGAGGAGATGCTGAAGCCAGACTCTCGATCATTTTACAGCCTGATATTGAAACGTCTACGCTAAAAAAATCTACGTTCCCAGCATGCAAAAAAGACTATTTAGAGTACATCGGCCGTTCGCCCGCTGTCGAGCTGCACTTAACCTTGCTGATACTTGACCTTGGCAAGCAAGCACTCGAATAAGGAAGGCACTAATTTTAATTTAAATGGAGACTCCGGGGGACCCCCCCCCCCCCCCCCCATGTGCTTTTCCCAGGTTTGCTAACTTGCCGGCATCAAATGAAATTTCCGAGTGCTGCCACACTTCTGGTAAGGTTCTGTCTAAAAAATGATGTCGACCTGTGCTTGGGGCTTGTGTCCCATTTGTCTTGTTGCCTCAACGGTCCTTGAGTTCTGAGGTTAAACTTTTGTCACCCCAATCACTCTGTATTCAGCTCAGCACAGTGACCCACCAGTGGGGACTTCTCCCCTCTCAGGGGGGGTTATACCACCATAAAAGTACAGCGATATTGTTGTTCCCTCAACAATTTTCCAGCTCTTGGTAAAAACTGAATTTTGTGTTCAAGGTTCAAGGCCACAAACCCTCAACATCACTCATACACTCCATCCTCCCCCCCCATGGCCAGGCAAGTAGAGTCACCATTATTAAAACCCTGGGGCACGTGAAATTAATTCAGAATCAGAGTCTGTCCCTGGGCTTTCAGCACTGATGCCCCCGCAGAGTGACGGGCCATGTCTCCCCGTGATGCTAATATCCAGTGATATGTCGACAGATGAGGTCGGTCGGCTTGGCCTTGTGTGCGTCTCTCCCCTGTGATGGTGGCCCCGGTGAGCTCAGCTGATTTGCTGTGCCTCCGTCTCCATTCCCAGCCGTTGATGAGTTTAACGAGATGGGAGAAAACGAGAGGGGGGTCATCACTCAGCCCGACGTGTTCCATGTCCACGCCCCGGCTGCCGGCCCGTAGAGATCCGCAAGCTAAATGGAATATCTTTTGGCTTTATGAGAAAATTGCTTTTTTCGATTTCTTGAGGATTCTCCTTTTAATGTGTATGAGTTGAGTTTGTTTTGCCAGTAATGAGCACATGTAATGAGCACATTTTCTTCTTTTGTGTCCTTGCCACCTAGTGAAAATGGAAAATGTTGTTGGATTGGAGCAATTAAATATGGATAAAACATCTCTTTCTTGCGTAGCCCCTGTAATTGCAGGGATTCCTCCCGTGACCGTCTGTGTCAACGACGCTGGTGTTTTTTCTGCGTGACTGATAAGTTCTTCCTCTGCTCCATATAGCAAAATATTACAAAATTAAATGTTCTCATTTGTCCCGTCATACTTCCCCAGATAGTCCTGATCCAGTTCTCCCAATCTGGCATTCTCAGAAGAGCACAGTGCTTTGTAATCTGCATGCCTATTATCTATCTCTGTCTTGTCTCTCAAGGCTGAAGATGATGCTGGTTTATGAATTTCCACTTGATCAGTTGAATGACGCCTGTTTTGCTTGCTCGGTGGCTGAGATGAGCAGCTGCACCCCTGATTTGATGTGTAGGACGTATCGGTAATGGCTCATAATAGCACTGACCTAATAACACTACTTCAGTGTAGTCAGTGTGGCGCTGGGAAGCTCAGCAATGCATGTTGGCCAGGAAAGACTGCAGCTAGAGAATGTCTCTGTCCTTTATCACAAGGAAACAGACCTATTGTTGAATGCAGCCTAATAGTCCTTCAGCTCATTTTAGGTTTTGGCAGTGTGCCCCGGCAATATGTCAGAGACCTGGCAAAGCTAAGGGTATATGTGTGATAGGCTCGTCCATAAAGATCACATGTACCCTTTAATAATGACAGAGGAGCGGTGGGCTTTCTCTGGAGACCTATGTCGGCTGTCTTGGCATTTACTGACCCTTACCTTTCCAGCTGGTTCGTATCTTGTTGGTTATTATGACGGTTGCAAAGGAGGAGCCGACAATAAGGAAAAGCGAGCACTGGGTAAATCCCACACCTTACTGGGAATGTTTATCCAGCTCCATCCAGACCCTGAAATCTACTTGGGAGAAACTGGCTGGTGTGGGGGGATGATCTCTGTGTGGCTTGATTACCTGTGCTCCTCAGCATGATCTTCAGCCCTAGACCTGGAGCCTGGCTGTGCACAAAGTTATTATCCTGACTGATACTTTAAGAAATATGGGCATTCAGTTCTGAAAAAGAGTTGTTTTTTTATTAAATGTATTTTTTGTTGTAAAATGAAATGAAGCTATAACTGACAGTTTACTCTTTGTACAAGTGCGGGTATATCGGAATGTGTTTTTTTTCCACATGCCATTTTTTCAGACATACACATATCAAGATATATAAAGAGCTCATGATCAGCCATCCATTTCATATTTTTTGAGGTGTGGGGTGTTAAATGCACTGCCCAAGGGCTCAGTGGAAATGTGGCTTCTCTGCCAAACATGGGGTTTGACCCAGCAACCTTCTGGTCACAGGTACAGAGACCTGACCCTCTGAGCCAAACTGAAATTTGAAACTCATGTTAGTACGAATGGTCTTTATGTTTATGATGCTTCCAAACATTCTTTGAAATCAGAGCCTTAATCTGCTGTCCAAACCCAGTCCTGGGATAGAATCCAACCGGCTTACATATTGACCATGTACTGGATAAGCAGTTAGAGAAGATGGATCAGTCAGTAAGGTTTCCAAGTTGCTTCGAATGCACCTTTACTACTGTGGTTTTGGGAGCAGCAACATAGCTTGGTTTCCCATAATTCCTATAGTCTTCGTGTTGCCTAAAGGTTCCTCTTGAACTACAGCCGTGTGACTCACTTATTAGCATAGACTTTAGTTAGCATTGTATTTTAGAACATAAAATACATTCAAGAGCCAAGGTGCCCTTTGGATAATGTCATTTTTTTTTTACTGTGCTATTGTTTTAAAGTCTGACGTAATTCTGTAAAATGAGGTTATGATCTGGCTTGGCTCAGACACTTACATTGGACAGGAAAAAGATAAATGTGAAGCATAAATATTTTCTGTAATAGATTTAATGCTGGCTTAATCTTTCTCAAGAAATTGCACTGCATCGTAACTTTTTTTGTAATATGGTGCCGCCTTCTTATATATTCATGCTGTTATCAGTGTCAGCTCTGTGCAGCCAATTTAAAAGTCAATTTAAGGCTCAGTGCCCCACAGTCCTTCCTTATCTGTGTTTTTCTTGATAGATATGGTTCCTTTCAGATGGAGGATTCAGACTTAACTATATAGTGGACGCTGATTTCATCAATATCATGTAATTGAATGGCGGAGTTTTGCCCACAGCTGAAACTCAAAATGGCGGCCGGGTCAGCCCTGCGATTTAAGTGAACGCCCCGCGGCTGGAGCGCAGCGACTCCTGAAGAGATGCATTGTGTGTCTCTCGTGCGTCCCCTTAAGAGCCGACCTCGTGCTCCTCACGTGGAAGCGACCGTGTCTAGACGGCCTGCCTGCCGTTTGCCGCAACGTCGCCGCGGCCAGATGGGCCTGGGACCTGCCCTTCCTGTCACACGGCGACCTTCAGACCGCGACCCTCTGCTCGCCCGCTTCTCAGGAGCTGTTTTCTTGAAATGTGGCGCAGCCGGACTCTGGTCACCTACTTTTTTATCTCCTGAAGCCGTCTCATGCACAGCCATCCCTGGGGATCAGGTGGTTTGTCTGTAATATGCTGTTATTCGGGAGAGGAGCTGTAACGCAGACGTACTGGGAGGACCCGGCATCAGCCTTATATGGGGCGTCTTTGTCGTTCTGTGGCTGTTTTGCACCGGCCCGCTCCAGTGAGCAGGAAAAGTGCTCGATTCAGTGCCTACTGTTCATTTTAGCCTTTGTCTAGCTCACACCTCCCTCACGCTTGGCTGCAGACCTTGTCGTTGACTGATGATAGTTATCATTTGCGCTGGCTTGCCAATTTACCCTCCTTTGCATCGACTGCTACTCACAGATACGCTGGGACAACCCTGGCTTATGTGTGTGTGATGCAGTCAAGCTCACTTGCGCACATGGAGAGGATTAAATATGTAAGACAGCCAACCAAGCGCATGGAGAGCTGGGGACCGAATGAATTTGTCGTGTCGATGTTGCCGATCGCCCGACGTGACGCCTCTCAGTGGATGGACTGCTGAACTCCTTCTGATGCGCCTAAGAAGAAAGCCAACACAATTAGTCAGCCATCAATCGAAACAATCAAAACACATGTTCAGCTTCTGATCCGGCCTGTTGCTTGGTAATCAAAGGCCGTGTTTGGTTTATCATTTTAAACTGCGGTCAGAAAATTATGATCCATTTATGCAAGGTGGGAAGGAAAATGGCAGCCTTGCTTTTTTCTTTTAAAATAGGATTTTAATTATGGAGCTTCTGAAAGAAGTCACATGCAAACTAAGGATAGTTGTTTCCCATATTTAAGTATTGAATCTTGTCTCCATTTGCTACCATTCAGCTGCAAGTCAATGCAGTCTAGAAACAAAAATCCATTTTCCCCCTCAATAAACTGTGGCAGTGATTTACAGTTGCAGCTGAGCAGTTAGATATTCAGCCGTTTAACCATTTTCAGCCGCGACAGTCGCAGTGCTGGCTCACAACGGGTTTCCTTGTTCCTTGCTCTGGCGGTAATAGTGAATGATCCATAAACTGTAGCGGTAAACAGGAATTTTCAGGCCTCGAGATTTTTTTTGAACAGGATGGAGTGTAGCTGCATCTCCCCAGTAGATAATGATCATTATTTTTCAGTTTGCAAACTGGAGCAAACATTTAAAATAACATGGAAATGGTCCAATTAATATAATACAGGCCATGTGTTGTGTTGTGTGTGTGTGTGTTTGTGTGTGTTTGTATTATGTGTAAATATTGTGAAAGCATCAAACAGCACTGTAACACTCATGGCACCTCAGTGTCCCATTACCTTATGAAAGGCTTGTCTTTGCCCTTTAAATAAGTCATTTTTTCCCCAAAATCCATAGCCACCCTAAACGCACAAATGCACTGACTGGACAGTAGCAATATTTAGTACCAAATGGTATTGAGAGCTGTGCAATACCGTACACTGTGCAATATGTTCCAACATAATCTTCCACATGATCATTATTACAATGTAATACACTACATATCACATTGGTATTCATACACTTAAAACTCTATTCAGTTATTTATTTGTATTGTATATAGTGCTACAAAACTTTGCACTGAAGGTGTTGCTCTTAATCTCACTATACATGTATATTGACAATAAAAGGCATTCATTCATTCATTCATAATACTATAAAATTCTCTTCAGGCCTGATTTTGGCTTCAGCCGCCCAGCCCGGCTTCTGCGGGGCCACCCTAGTGGTATTAATCGAGTGGCACGCTCTCCCCTGGGTGCCTCTCATCAGCGGCCCATTAGAGATGTCGGCCCCCTGCCTCGCTCTGCAGCCTCAGGCGGGGGCCAGGGGACTGATCAGCATCTTATTAGGATTCCCCTCTTGTATGGGCTTCACCTGGGGGCCACTTTAATGATTCCCCCCGCTTTGTAACCGCTTGTGCAGCATGGAGATGGTCTGGCCACTTTGCTAAAGCCCCTGTGCCCAGACTGGAGGATCCAGACCCCTAATGGGGATCATAACACCCTGGAAGATGTGCTGGTTAATTAAGCCTGAGTCTGGCTGGTGTGAACACAGAATTCTGACAGGGGGTGTTTGCCGGGGTGTGGGGTTGTTTAAGTGGAAGGGCGCCACCTCATGGCAGGGGACCAGCTGGCTGCCCATCTGGTTTATTGTCGATCACCCGACACGAGCCTGATCAGCACTCCCAGGAGCTCTGGTGAAAAACCATTCAGCCGGAACTTTCCGTTCATGGATCACTTCAGCTGTTAAACCCTTGTACCCTTCTGCTTTCTGTAAACCGTGAACCTTTAGCCATCTTGTCTTGCTTAACCATATTATAAACAGTGACACATACTGCACAGTAATACATCTGACATGCTATTTACACATTACCCCTACTGTGCATCTGTCATCTAATAACCTTAAAAACCTGAGTGAATCAGAGAAGCATTAACAAACAGATGCCTGGGCAGTTATAGGATGGTTGTGATGCTGTTCCTGCATTTTGCCCTTGATTCCTTTTTTGTAAATAGGCTGCTTTCTCCATTTTACCTTTCAGGATGTCCGCAGAGGATGTGTTGTCAGACTACTATATTAACTTGGAATGTAATAGAGATTAATTCCTCTTTTCCTTTTTTTAATTCCTTAAAAGGAGAAGCAATGGCGAGTCCACAGAGTGCCTCTTGATTTTTCTAAAACTGTACATTTTAAACCGACCGCTGCTTTAAAAATGGATATAGTTTGACGGTGAGTTTGTGGATCGCTGCACTAAAGCTCCCTCACTGTCAGTGGAAGTCCCAAGCATTTCCCGCTGAAGTTCTTGATGCAGCCAAATGATCCCTCATACGTACGGGTGAAGACCGGCGTCTCCCTCTAGCCTCAGGTGGCCCTCAGCTAAGCCGCGACCTTTCTAAGGAACCTCCTACCCCGTCCAGACATACCAGTAAGGGTCAGTCACAATTAGCACGGCCATTTAGACCCGCAGAAACCTTGGGGCCAGGTTTTACGCATATCTGGGCACATCGTACCTGCCAGTTGGGTCCCAGATGGAGCCTAGCTGTGCCGTCTGTGGTTTGGAACACCTCATCGGCGACACACTGGAATGCAGATGATCGGATTAAAGAATGACAGCAGAAGTCCTACAGGATTTAGAGAGACGATTTATAATTAGCAGTAGAACCGCCATGTGTGGCTAATGACCCAAACTTTTGCCTGTAATAAACAATTAAAGACTGAGTTTGGGAAAGAACCAGCTAGCACTTTGACTGTCAAGCCATTGTGTCCTGTTTCATTTAATTGATGGGATCTACAAGCTAGGATCATTATTATGACAGCCTTGCCACCTGATACCCTTAGTGTGCAGAGGATGACCACAGGAAGCTGATCCAAATGAGGAAAATCAATCTTAATAGACCTCATTAATCTAGAGTGCGTCTCTCTCTTCAGGTCAAGGTGCATTACTGTAGCATGTTGTTTTATTACTCAGTCATTAGTAGTCGAAATGGGTCAATTTGACCATAAAATGTAATCTTGTCTTCAGAAATGCTATCATTAAATGTCATCAAATGGGTCCAGGTTGATGGTTTGCTTGAAGGCAACGTCACGCAGAAATGACATCGGTTTCGCTTCACCTGAGGCCGTGTGTCATTTTTGTGCCACACTCACCAGAAGCATTGTGTGTCTCAGGACTTCAAGGACAGATGCTTGAAGAAACACGGTGTTTAGTGGAAGAATAAGTAAATGAGATTAATGTCAGCCCCCCTCCCCCTGTTAATGTGATGACGTTGAAATGGATAGCATTGGATGAGATCCCAGAGTAAGCAGAAGCGCAGGTATGGACCAATCACGTGTGTTTGTTTGTGATAGAGAAGGTTTCCTGGTGGAGCAGCCTCTGGATGTTGTCTTATTTAAAGCAGGAGACAGAGAAATCCCTGTTGACACAGACTGCACGGTTGAAGCACACAAGAGCATTTGAATAATGCTCCTCAGTCTCCCAGTGTTTGCTTCTTACATCAAGTAGACCTTATCTGTCAACCACACATGATTTTTCTTCCTATAAGGAACTTTGTCTCCGTGGGATGACCACATTTCCCAAGCTTTTAGCTTTACTGCCATGGGAAGTGTTCTAGGCGAATGGAGGATGGGAATGTAAACATATATAAATGCACGTGCATTAACTAGCGCATGCAAACATGCAGTGAAAGTCATTATCTTTAGAAAAGGGTTTCGGTTATCAACAGCAACAGTAATGGCTAGGGAGGGCCGATCGCGGCTGTGCGAAACATCAATGGTGTGAAAGGGATTAGGGTGTGTGGTAGCCTGGGAACTCTGATTTCAATTAAATAAAAAGCAGATGGGCTTGCTAGAAGCGATCGAGAGGGGGGGGGGGGGGGGGGGGGGGGGGGGGGGGGGGGGGGGGGGGGGGGGGTGGGGGGGGGGGGGGGGGGGGGGGG
>JABFEA020000021.1:4511163-4531012 GCA_019775915.2 Cyphomyrus plagiostoma | reverse complement strand
CCCCCCCCCCCCACTGCATGCATGTACACATGCAAAAGCTGCTGTCTTCACCTCTGATCCCGTCACCGCCCGGTGCTTTATCAGCTCGAGCCCCCCCTGCCGCACGGGCGTCGTTTTGCCACGAGGCCTTGAATATGCACTGCGGTTTCTATGGCTTCCACAGGCCTGAGCCCAGCACGCACGCAACTAAAGGCTCAATTTGTCTGAATTCACAGACCCTTAGTTTGTTTCGAATAGCTCTTCTGCACCTATATTTCTGGTGCTTCTTTGTCATTTGAAACCTTTGGCTGCGGCTGACTGGCCCTCAGCAGTATTTTGAGGATTTTTTTTCCCCTGTTCTTGTTGGTTGGGTTGCTCTGAGTGAATTTAGGGCCCTATAAATCCTTCCGTATTCCCGATCTCTGAATAGAGCATAGCTCCGCATATCGCTGGAATGACACCAGATGAATTACAGTGATCCCTCCCTTTCCTTTGTGTACTTAATCAATCAGCCAAGCTTCGACTACAGCGTCGTTGCAGAGCCCCTAAATCAGCTTTAACGATGATCCGCACAAATCTCAAACACCCATGAAACCCACGTAAATCAGAACGGGGAGAAATCTGGATATTTCTGCCTCCAGAGGTCTTAGAGTTAGTTATCCGGAAATAGTGCCAGATGGAGAGAGTCGCTGCTGTGTATGAAATTAGTTACATTAGAATGAGCCCAGGGAGAGTCATGCATCCATTGTGTGGTCCTGCTTGGGCACATGAGAGCAGTAGATTGGACCACTCAATTACTTGGGTACTGTTCTTCCATACCCTCTCGAAACATTAAATTCAAAAGCTCCGTGCATCTGCAAAACTTGTCCATTACACCATATTTCCTCATTAAGGTGCAGTTAATTAGCAACTGTGCTTTGGCTAACGAATAAGCAATTATCAGTTGAGTACATCTAATACAGCATTTTATGTTAAAATATTCCAGCATCCGAGGAGGAAATTATTGTTAATTGTGTGTTTCTTTTCTCTGCATTTAGCGGGTGTGCATGTATTTGGTGTTATTGAGTTAAACAAGAGAAAGTGCAGAGGAAACTGCCCTTAGTGTCAGCTGAGGTTGTCTCAAACTAAGCAGAGCATGTTGGACCATATTGGAAAGTTCCGTCTGTATCTGAATGCTCCGGGGAGTCGTACTCGTGTGTGTGTGGGGGGAGGCGGGGTAAGATTTCAACCTAAGCAGGATGGGTGGTGGTCAGAGCATTTGAGCATCTTAAACGTGCCAGGCCCATTAATGGGAGTCTCGCTTTCCTTGGGGTGATGGTCTTTGACCCCGCGCATACGAAGGTGGAATTTCAAGAGTGAAAGCCATTAACCAGTTTGTTTATCTTTGTAAGGAGCATGAGTTAATATCTCCAGTCAGTTCCAACCACAAGCTCGTAGTGAAACCTATTGACTTGTATTTCCTCAGGGACCCCAGTCTGGATTTCTTCCAGTATGGCTCGCTTTACATCTTTCCATTCCCACTCATTTTTCCCAATAATTTACTGGGATGTAACCAGGGGAACTCTCTTTCCCACAACTTGGGGCCCTCGGTGATACACCCTCACAGTGAAAGTACTTTGAAGTGGCTTGTTAACCCTCAGTCCTGCCCCCCCCCCCCATAATCAATCCCGGTAGACCATTCGCGATCTGTGAAACACTGGTCAGCGAAAGGTACTCGTTTGTTAACTCCCTCCTTTATGCGGTTGGAGGAATTGAGAAGTTGAGGCTGTTTATAGGTGCGTCTTGCACTTTGCCCAAAATTGAATCAGATCCCATTGAGGAAAAGCTACAATGCCTTAAAAATTGAGCAGCTGAATTACTCAGTCACATGAGGAATCCTGCCCACACCGCCTCTGTACTCCAAAAAATACACTGACTTCCCGTAACTGCCTGCCTTCAATATAAACTCGCATATAAAGCACTCAGTGGACTTCCCCTTTCATACCTTTCCGAGCTTCTTCATGCTTATACTACTGTGTGTTTACTTAGAACCTCCGCCATCAGTGTCTACTTTCCATTCTCCATGCACAAATGTCTTCTATGAGAGAAAAAACATTTACTGCCAAAGCCAGCACACTCCAGAACACTCTACCTTAGCACCTTTGTGGCTGTACAAGCCAGTCTTCTTTCAAGGCCAATCTGAAAACATGCCTCATCATATACATTTACCGATTTACCAAATGTCTTTAATCCAAAGCAATGTACAGTTGAGAAAGCAGGGTCAGCCGGTCCTTGAATCAACTGCATTTAAGGACTTTGCTCAAGAGCCCATTGTGACACCACTGTGACTTCTGTGTGATTTGAATCAACAACCTATCGATCATGAGTCCTGACCTGCTGACAGTGCTGAGCGACCAGACATACATAAATTTACATCATTCATGCTTCCTTTCTCACACCTTTTATGATTCCTACCTTCCATGCTTTACCCTGTTGATGTTCTACTTGAACCTGCCTTGCCTACCTCTGTCAGTAAGCTCTTCCTGTTTTTAAGTGATTTTTAATTCCTAGGTTGTGATTTTTTTCATTCTTTGCATAATTGTGTATTGCCTGCTTATTATTCTTGAGTACCTTTCACCATAAACACCCATCCTCTCTTTTCTTCCTCACGCTTGGGCTTCTGACAGTTAAGGTTCCATGTCCCCAGTGACCTTGCTTATTCTTCCACTTGAGAGAGTAAGAGGTTTTGAGTAAACAAAACTAGGTAGACAGCAGAAAGGGTACAAAGGCAATGAAAGAGCTGTTGTCTTATCTACCGATGTGTAAGAGCGTGGGTTAGTGTTAAAATATGTTATTCCATTTGCAAATTACACTTTTGGTGAAACACAGAAGTCCAAAGGCTGATTCTTGGTATTCTTAGCAACAAATTTTTGGCGCATTTTAGGGTATTAATGGAAATTCAGAATACAATGCAAAGACTTTACTCAAACAGGTTTCCCTTCTGAGAAGCATCGCCAAAACGAAAATGTAAGGCAAAGCAAACTGAGAAAGCATGGCTGCCCTGTGGTGATTGCTGCTTTTCACCACGTTAGGCTCTGGGGTGCCAGTTCAGCAGTATTTCCTAAAGCAGAGTCATACACTCCCAAATGCTGGCCAGCAGGATCATATCATGCTGGGCCAGACCCAGTCCCACGTGGTGACAAATCAGACAGAACCACAAACTGTGGTTTGCAGATGAAGATGTGGTTGGGTGAAGATGGGTGATGTGAGGTCGGGGTCTGGGGGGTGACATTAATCCTTGGGGCAGGTATGGTGTTTTATGAGATGGTCCTTCTGCTGAAATTGTGGAAAAATAAGCCGGGAGTCTCCAGGCTCTCGTAATCCGGCAGAGGGGTTTGACCTTTGACCTTGCCGGCCACCTGACCTTCGGAATGGTGCAGCTGCCGAACGCTGTTGAGGCTTGGAAGAAGGTTGTGGCATTTTCCGTCGCTTGTGGTGTTGGTTTGGGATGGAAAACATGCATTTCATTATCATGTTCTGGCATTATCTCCCCTCCGGCCTCCTTGTGGTGCAAAGACCTTGGGCTGGCGCGTTTCCTCGGCACACTCCGCCCTCACATTCTGTGCTACGTGGCCTGAAGTGTGTAGATAAAGTGTTTTTCTTCCCCTGTTTTTCCGCCTTTCCCCTTCACAGGGGCTTGAAAAACGCTTGTTCAGCTGAAGTCTGCTGCAGAGCGCTCGGGTGCGTAGTGGTGGTGAGTGGGAGGGGGGTAGTGCTTTGGAGGGAGGGGTGTAGGAAGGAAGGTATGCCGGGGCAACCATGGACAATGAGAACCAGACGCCGAACCCCCCTCTGTCGGGGAGGGAGAGGGGCGAGCAAGCCAGCCCATGCTGATAAAGAGTGGCTCGCTCTCTTTTGGTTGGGAACAGCGCGTTCTTTAGATGGGGCTAGGTGTGCCTCTATAATACCTGCACAGGGCACTTATGGTTAGAAAGAGGAGAAGAGTTGCCACCCATCCCCTATATTACAAGAAGGTCCCAGATTAGAAAATAAATGTGTTCCATTTTGAACAAATACGAGATGTGATTTCTCACACATTTTTGTACACATTGTTTCAAAGTTACTGCCAAGTCAGGTGAAATGCAATTTATTTCAGACCAGGGGTCGATCTCCCCCATTTTCCCTTGTCTTGGCAAAACAGGGCCCCCCCTCCCCTCAGCCAAGGGCACAGTGGCTTGGTCATTTAAAAGCTCCCATTTCTTGGAAGCCTTTCCTTAAAAGGGGGCCGACCCGACCGTCGGCTCCCAGCTGTCATAGCGACAGCAGAGTGCACATGGCTGCAGTGCAGTGAGGTTCCCCGGCTGGACCCGCCCGCTTTGCCCTCAGGTGCTCACTGTAGCGTCTGTAGGCATCAGTAAACAGGCAGGCGGGGGGGCAAGGCCTCTGAGGACGTCGGACGTGTCCACTCTTCCTCTCTCTGGCCCGAGCAGAATGAAGGAGAATCTGCCGATCTCTCTCCCTCGCTCTGTGGGGAAGAGGAGACAAAACAACACCGTGTTCACGCTCAATGGCATCGTGACAATGGATTTACACAGATTACCTGCCCGGGGGGTGGGGGGGGGGGCTCTGGCGCCTCCCAGTGTTGGCATAACACCACCGTAGCAGCGTTAGTATTTTCTTACCCCCCTCCACCCCGAAATCGAGGCCAGATGTGAGCTTACCACGTACTCCAGAGGCACGTGTGATCACGAGGGCCCTGACCACCAGCATATGATCCAGGAAGCCCCCATTTAGGCCTGGGCAGGCTGTGGGCCACGTGCGGGACTGTGTCAAACGTGCATGGCGGCTGTAGCCAGTGAACGTTCACAAACATGATGTAGCATCCATGGCTCAGCGGAACAATAACAAACACAAGCCCGGGCTAATGATGATCCATCCGCTTCATCTACCACTCAGAACGCAGCATGGCAGCCCGACTCTCGCTGTTCATTTCTGTACTTTCCGGCTTCAAAACAACAGATCTGGGTAAGAGTTTAGCGCGTCTCCGGGGTAAACTGCACCACATCACACTTTGATCTCCATGAGAAAAGTAGGAATGCAACGGCTTTGAAACGTTTTACAAAAGAAATGAAAGCCAATTAGGTAAATCAGGGTTAAACAGATCTTCAGAATGAAAACGGGTACATATGAACGATGTTCACAGAGCAGGAGGGCTGCAGAGATGGAGGTAAGCTGCAGCTGTGAGATGAAAGAGGGGGATGGAAAGAAGGTGGGCCAGCCCACGCAAACATGCCTGGTTCCTCACAGGCAGATCGGACGGCCTGGCGGGGTCCTTCCACTGGGACCCATTCACGTCCTCTCGCATACACTGGGCTCCATTTGAAGAAGGTTTGACTTGTGTATAATGCAAGGATATTTGAACATTTCATTATTGGTGCTTCTTTGGGGGTGGATCTAGTAAATACGTAATCTCCCCAGTTGCTACCCCGCATCAAAAATTAAAAACAAAATATGGGGCGTTTAATTCTGCAAACCCAAGCTGTCCAATCTGTCAACCAGTTGCTCATGACTTGTCTCCAACTTGATTGTGATATTAATCTGAAATCATACCCCCACCCCACACTATTGCCCCTGTGCCACCCCAGTTTATGTTATACAGGTCATTCTCCCTCCCTATTTGGGTCGCTTGAGGTGACGGACAGCAGGGTATGTACGAGAGTCCCTGACTCTACAGGAGACGGAAGGCTGATGAATCACTGTGCTGGAAGTAGGGCAAAAACAGCACATAGGTGACATCAGTGTCGCAGGCTTGAGGAAGGATGCTTTTGAACTGCCTTGTTTTCCCCACTGGCATCGGCTCAGTTTTCCAAAGCCTCTTACATCAAGCCGGTCAGCCCAGGAGCAGAAAGACCCACATAGCGACAAACAGGCAGCCCCTAATAAATCACATTTCCACAGGGGTATAATCTGTGTCAGCTCAAGGTGACGGACCCAGATACCTGCAAACAGTTGGGCCATTATAATCAACCCCCTACACCTGCCATCACCCAGCCCAAATAATCAGCCTGCTTTTCCACAAATACAAACCCTGCTGTCTTTGCAGTCTGATTCAGAAGGTAGCTGGTGGTTCGGAGGACATTTCAGAGCACTACCCGACGTACTCAGAAACACTGAAAGGAAGGCGAAAGGGCAAGGATAGCGAGGGGGTCTGGGAATGAGGATCTGGGTGCTGCGTGGCTCCCCCACCTTTCTGACGGTAGCAGGGCAGAGCCCATTCAGCAGCGTGCCGACGTGTCTGGGCTTTACATGAGCAGTGGAGGAGACGCATTGTGTTTGTGTGGAAGCTCAGCTCACCAGGTCCGAACGGGAGCTTTCAAAGCACTTAGCTGCAGGCTATATCTGCCTGACTCTTACCTCCCACCCATAGATCAGCGCCCAAGAATAAAGCGAACCATAGTCTTTGCTGCTATAATCCCCAATCAGTAGCATCTTACATCAAGCGCAGGCAGCCCTGATCTCGGAGTGCCGCTATCCAGCACGTTTTCTATCCTACCTGATGAGTTACCGTCTGTCTGAGATCAGATGTGGTTCCTCAGAGACCAGGTAGGATGGAAAACCTGCTGGGCACCGGCACTCCAGGGTCAGGGTTGCCGGCCCCTGATATAAGATGCTACTGATTACTGGTTGGTGATTATAGCAACAAAGACTGTTGTTCGATTCAATCTCGGGTGCTGGGACGTAACGGTTAGGTGCAGTCTTCACTTTCACTCTGAGCAGTGTGTGGTGCATCCTAATCCTGTCAGAGGGCAGCCATGCTTCTGGCCTGCTGTTGCAGTAACCCTCCTTTAACAGCCGTTAGACTAATTGTGTCCCAAGGGCCTTGGCTTTTTCTTTCCTTTCTCTGCTTGGCTTTTTCTACTGGCCTGTCTTTAATTGCCCAACTTCAAAGCCTGCTTTACATGCCTCCTGTATGCATGTGAACGTGTGAAAGTAAGTGTATATATGTGTGTGGTAGCTGGGAGAGGGCTGTTCTTAGCCTGAGGGGACCGTGGGACCTGGAAACAGGATAAAAAGGAGGAGAGGAGCTCTGAGGACAATTACAATTACAGGCTGATGTGGCATCTGACTACGTGGCTCTGGTGACAGTGGATACCTCTGGACACCTGCGATGACAGCTATTCATTAGGGTCAAACTTGGATCTGGTGGGGGGTGGGAGGGAGCTTCAGAGCTTCAACAGATACAGGGGGACACCCTTGCTCATCACTGTCAAGGCTGTCAAGAAAAACAGAAAAAGTGTTGACTTTTTCTTTGGCGGAGGGGTTAGAGTCTAAAACTGAGGGTCTCAGAACTGTACGCTAGTATGCAAGGTTTTGGGAAAAGTCTCTCCCAAGCAGCTGAGTGCACACGGTCGGGGTACAACCTGCACTATGAAGTAAATGTGTTAAATAATACAGATGTACAGTACTGTGCAGAAGTCCAAAGCGGTAAAGAAAAGATCCTTAAATGATCTTCATGTAGTGTGAAACTATTTTCTGTCAAAATGTGTGAAATACACCCATGTATCTGTTGACCTGACCACGACCCCACTTTTTTTGGCTAATCAAAACCTCAGTGAGTTATTTAACTAATTAGGTTAATTAATTAATTGAGCTGGTGGTGGAATTAAACAAATCCATGGCTCAAGTGCCCCTGAGGAGAGGGTTGGGAACTGAAGCAGTGTTCTATTAGCCGACCAATAAGATCTTAGTAACTTTTTGGAGAACGGTAGTAATATTGTTAGTTTTATGGTGTTTCTTTTAATTTGCATATATTTTTATAAGCAAATATTTACTTACTACACAGATAAATAGCCCTAAACTTTTCCTTTAACTGCCTTAGACTTTTGCTGTAGATTTCTGTGTCCTGCTTAAATGTACCTGGCCCCTCCCAATCCACAGCAGGGGTGATGTAAGTGCCATTTATGTCCTTGCAGATGGGGGACAAACGAGCTCCCAGTTAAGGTGACAGACTTGTCCTCGGCTGCAGCCACCTTCTCCTCTGGCCACTTTGGTGTCACTGGCTCCCTAATTGTCATTTGGAGCTATGAGTGACGATGACGCGAGGGCCCCGTGGCGGTCGGCTGGCACAGACGACAGGCAGCCACACTCTCCCTCTCCACCTTTCTCAGTGATGTCAGTGGTATTTACGGGACCTGTCCTCACTTAGGGCAAGAGGCTGAGCAAGACCAGGGTCACACAGCCCAAGTTTTATCGCTCATTCCTGATTTTACGAACTGCGCCAGAGCGGGGCAGAAACGTTGCTCGTTCCTGTCATGCCTTGACAGAATGCAGGATTGCGTTAGTGAATTAGGCAGGGTTGTAGCGGTTGCAGGCTATGACGGTGTGCAGGCAGACTGGGCACTAATCCTGCTGTGCCGGGGGGGGCGCAGTGTATGGTTCCTATCAGGCCTTTCATTTGACACACATGGGGGGAAAACGTACACAGTTTGGAAAATGCTCCCCTCCTGATGTCCATGATTTCCATGACGTGAACATCAGGGAACTTGGCAAATACCACTGATATCTACTGACACATAGGGCTGGTCAAACGTCGACAGCCCCGTGGGCAGCTCCAGTCGCTCTGTTGCCTGAGGGTGCTGCATCTGGCAGAGAAGCTCACTGCTGTCCATGTCACGTGACACTGATATTTTTGCCCAAAAAAGGAATTTTGGGCTGAAATTTGTTTTCCTCAGCATAGGAAGTCATAAAATGCTGGGCTTCTGGAGTTGCTGCAGCTGGTGTCTTTTCAAAAAATCCAAAATGCATTGTAATTATTATTTTTGGTATTGTGAACACATTATGTACCAGTAAACAGTAATATGCTAGACCTTTTCATATTACATACACCTTTTTCTCTGAATAGTCTTAAAAATGCGATTTCTTTAACAAGATGAAAAGAAATCACTCATATTGTAATTATTATTTTTTCTTTGAAGAGGTCTGACCTTCTCTAGCACAGGTTTGCTGGATGTAGAACATCCTTTTGTGTTACCTCCTTAATTTTCTGTAGAGTGCCCCATACGCTCCGCACACCACCCAAAGAGATTTTATTGCTGTTCCATTTTCCCTGGTGCCCGTCTCCATGGAAACCGAACAATGTTGTCGACCTCACCAACATGCCACACATTAACACCCCTCTCTTAACATGAGTCCTTGGAGCGCAGACCAAGTAAAGCCTTGTGCAGCGAGATAAAAGGTTGCATTGAATCATAGACTAAGTATTAGGATTCACAAATTCCTGTGTCAAAGGTCAGATGCCTTGCAACCTCCCTTATGTGGTGCCAGACAGAAAAAGATGAAAGAGTCCGAATGTTTTTTTGATAATTAGTAGGAATCTAAGATAAAATACAGTGTGTATTTTGTGTTTAAACCATTAAAGTAAACCTTGCATAGATGAAAAGAACGTAAACATCAATTATGCATGTTTCTGTTACAGTCTCAGACCAAATACTCCCTTATTGGAAATAGTTATACGAACAAAGCAAATCTGCATCCCTGTTGCCCTTCAGCATGCCAGTTTCGGGTTGTGTTTATGCTTAAAAAAATAGAGGAGGATAACAGGAAGGCGAACGACCAGAGCCAGGTTGGAGCGGCCGTTTAAGGCCACTCTGAAATTCTCTAATTAAAGTCTGGCGATGGCCGTGATGGTCTCTCTCTGTGTGCCACTTGTGGCCCGACCTAGGGCCCGTGCCGACTCTGCTGATTCTGAATGGAGCTCTGTGTGATTCTGGCATCTGCATGAGAACTGAACCGTCTGGGGTGGCCTCCGAACCATTTTACCAGGATTAATACTGTCTAGAGGTCACATGGAAATATACCCCTGTAGCGCAAGTTTTCCACCGGGCCAACGGTGCCTTTGCCTTGCTTAGTATCCATGTGCATCACAGATGATCCAGAAATTGAGACTGTGAAGTACATTTCCTCATGGGAGATTTTTTTTATTGGAAATGGTAACACATAGAAATATTTTAATTGGGCCTGTTTTCCATACCAGTACAGTTTTAGCACTTGTGAAAACAATTCACAATATGGCAACACTATCTGTAGCTTAAAAGCATTTAGGCTTGTTAGTCTTTTAAAGTTGGAGATCCACAATGGCAGTTAGTATCTGCTACAGGTAATTAGCTGGGAAAGCTGCTTCGGATGAATTATTCATGAATACCAGTGCTAATAAAGGTTAACACCAGAAAGAATAACAATGGAAGTACTTGGGCATGTTGCAATAAAGGTTAATTACCTATGTGGTAAAGAAAATAGATCTTTATTTCTAGAGGCAACCATAAATATTTTACCTTCTTTTACCGTAGCTCTGGTTTTGTTTAATTAAAGTGTGGCAACTCTTGTTTTGACACTGTTAATTTTTCCCTCAAGCTGTGAAGTGAAATATTCACACGGGGAAAACGCTGGTATAATTTCAGGTTAGCTCACTGTGGGGAGAACCTTATAAATAATGAACCTTAAGACTCATCCTGTACGTGTGTAGAGTCCATTTCCTCTGGATGGTGTGATTTTATTGGGAAATCGGGGTTGGTTTATAATGTGTTTCAATGACAATAATTAAAAAGTGACCAATGAGTAATTTGCATTCATTTATTTTTGGTTTTGTCTACAGCTAATGAAAAGGGCTGAGAGGCAGAAGACCAGAAGAGTCTACCATCTTGGCCTCCAACCGAACGAGGAGACATTTGCAGGTATATATGGTATGGCAATTTTTCTTAATTTTAATTCATCCATCAAATGTTAACCTTCGGACTGCTTAGTATGACATCAGACATGAAGCCAGATTGCTGTTGGTGTTCCACTCATCCTCAGCAGCTGTGAATGCAGCCATTGATCTTAAATTGCCGCAGTCTTCTTGAGTCATATTATCATTGATTTGCCTCCCACCCTTCAGCCAATGATTATTGTAATTTTGCTGTTTGGTGCCCATTCGGTGATTTATAATCGCATCTGAAGCATTTCATCAGCTGATCGATGTGTTTCAGCTTGGTGCTTGTAAAACTTAATAGGTAAAGCAGCAGAAATAAAATTCAATATGAGCAGAGGGCTCTCCACATCCCACTGACAGGTTCTCTGCACTGCCGTGTATCTCTCACCTGTAGGGATATCGATAACCTAAAATAATCCTCTTTGCTTTGTTGCTATCATTCAGTCTCATGCTGGCTTTTGTCATGTTAACATTCTAAGCACACGACCGACAGACAAGCATGACATTGGTCAGGAGAATCTTAAACAGAGATGTCAGTCTGGCAGGAACTGAGTGCTACCTCTCTGAGGTTCCATGGCCCACATAATCCATACAAATGAAGGAATGTGTCATTTGAAACTCAGACAAAAACTGAATTTAAAAATCAGGGTAAATGAAAGTAACCTGCTTTTAATCCAAAGCAGACCCTAGTCAGTGCTGGATAGTTCAGGTCTAGAAAGTAAAAGCCCGGACCTATATTCTGTTTCAACCAACCAGTTGAGTACTCTGTGACTGTGACTCTTTATACTCAACTGTTTGGGTGAAACATTGGTCTGGATTTTTACTTTCTGGATCTGGACTATCCACCTCTGCCTCTAGTCTGTCAAGTAGGTGTTAACTCCCAGTCCGCTAATTTGGACAGTCGTGGTTTTGGGTTCAGTGCTGCTGCCCTTGTTTTCAGGTGAAGAAGAGCCTTTTACTTCTATCAGAGCCATATGTCTGTCTTATTCTGAGTTATTCTGAGTCTTGTTGCCATAACCCCTTTTGTCAGACACCATTGGAAGCAGACGTATCTCCACTGAATTATCGTTCATAACTCAGTAAAACCTTCCCTTAGTATTTGCTCAGTTTTAAGGTATACATTTTCTTTTAGGGTATAACTGCAAACCCATTACAGTGTCTGGCTTTGGAATTACGTGATATATTCTCTTAAGCCTTTTAACTTTGGGCCAAAACTTTATTTTTTTCCCCCTTTTAAAGATGCCTGGAACTAGTCATTTCTGGAAGCGTCTCACAAATCAAATCCAAAAGGACGTTGACGTCTCGCTTCTGTTATGTCTCTTATCATACCAGCCACATTGTTTCTGTCCACATTTTGTTCCTCAGCTCAGTCAATTCATTTTGCTAACAGCATCCATATTCCCAGTAATCATAATGAAAAGTGTTTAATGCGCGAGTTCTTTGCAAAAGTATTACAAAGCTACTGTCATGGCCTTTTGTCAGAGGGAGTAGTGAGCGATTATCATTGGGGGTACGAGATAAAACCAACTGGCACCATTAATATTGCTTCTTCCTAGAATGTCACCTTTTATGGTTTCAATGAGTTGGAATTTGGCTTGATGTCACATTTCTAGAAGGGGGGATGGAATGGCATGTTGGTTTAGGCCTGTGAATATGCATTAATCCCCTCCCCCTGCATACAATGTCCTTCAGTGGAGTGGCAGGTGTTTTCTCCACAGAGGAACATGCTTCTGTGATGGGCCTCCTTGGGGACCCCCCATCATCACTCCTTGGAGTCACCAGTTGGATTTCAGCTGGATCTGTACTCGTGTCGAAAGGGTCTCTCTACTGTGTGGGTGGGGGTGGTTTATAAAGCCTCTACACCCAATAGACACCCACGATATTGACCGTTGACCTTAGTCTGTGTTTGCTGTAGGAGAGTTGCTCATGTGCACCACTCACACACTCACGCACATTCACACACTCACGCGTGCGCGCGCACACACACACACACACACACACATATAGATTTCTAGTTGTATCTTTGTGAGGACTCTCCATAATTTCTATGGGGGAAACTGTAATCCCAACAATGACACCCCTATCCCCAACCCAGCCCTAACCTTGACCATAAGTAACCAAACAAAATATGAGACTTTGGGCATTTTTAGTTTTTTTGACTACACTCACAGATCTTTGTGGGGACCTGAAAAAATGGTCCCCATAATGTCAGAAATTTTTTTTATTACAGTATGGGGGACATTTGGTCCCCACAATATAATATAGACCTAATACACACACACACACACACACACACACACACACACACACACTTGGGCACATATTCACCCCCTCCCAGGGTCCCTCTTTCTTTATTTCTTTTATTTCTTTCTTCTCTTTCTCCAAGTGGTCTTGGTACGCGGCAGCTGATCGGAGGTGACGCGGTTGTGGAGGGGCAGATGGCGTACTCACACAACGTGCCGTCTGAAAGCATGTGGGCGCCCTCGCCCCTTACTGCTCCGCCCCCCTGCCATCTGGGGTCCTGTTTAGGCTGCCCGGGCTTGTCGGCCTTCACAGACAGGCTCCTTTTCGGCTGCCCCTCTATAGCGCATCACAATGGCGCGCTGACAGCCCGGGAGGACAAAGTGGAAACGGGTCGCATAATTGCATCTCTCTGCACCACCATGAAAGAGTCTTTTACTCCTGAGAAAACAGCATAAATAGCATCTTTATTTATGCTGTCAGCTTGTTGTTTTTAGTGCAGTTTGTATTTCTGAGTGAGGTGCTGGAGGGATTTGATACATTTTGTAAGAATAAATAGAGGATTTGTCATCCTGTGATCATTTTTTCCCTCCCTTTTCTTGTATTTTTGCAAACAGAATTAATGCAAAAGTGGCTTTTGTTTTATCAGCCGTCCATTGCAGCTGTTGTCTCTGCTTTTCAAGTCCCACAAACGTCTATCACTTCAGTAGCGTGATCTTGTATAACACATTCATTTGTGGAATTATTCATTAAATTTAGGATTAATTGGTCTCATTTTTTCACCAATTGTAGATGCCCTTGAAGACCCTTATTTTGCTTAAAGGAATGGTAATTACATGCCTGTCCAGGAGACATGACAGAAATACACGCAGGGCCTTCGTCTGAACCATGTGTATAATGACAGCATCCTAAAGAAAACAAGTTAGTGAACCACTGCTCAGCCAGATGGGCAGTATGACATGTCCATGTGTGAATTACTGATTGATCAAAATAAATGGCCTCAGATTTCCCCCCCCATCTGTGAAGTATGCCCCCTCTGCCCCCACCACCACCCTAGACCCCTACGGATGGCTACCCGGCAGAAGAAGGCTGTTTGCATCCAATGTTGCCAAGGAAACCGCAACCTTTTGGTACACGCCAGCACAAAAATGATGGCGGCATGTTGGCATGGTGCTGTGCAATTTCCAACCCATTTCTATCCCCCCATTTCACTGAAGCACTTCAGAATCCATGCCCTTTATTCAGCGTGTTCTTAAGATGGAAAAGCATCGTGCCCATCTTCTGTGTTTTCTTAAAGGGAGGGGAGAAGGAGGAATGTTCCTCCCGGGCGAGCGAATAGCTCCCCGCTCTGGACGCGCCCTGATCGTTTTAGCATTCCGGTGCGAGGCGGCGTGTCACAGCAGTGGTGGGCACATAATTTCCCATAATTTACTTGAGTATCTTTTACGCTATTGCTACAGGGCCCATCTTTAACAAACCCGGTCTGCTTCCCAGAAACCCACAGACCCACTTCTCAACTCAATGGAATCTGTATATAGGACATTTTCTTTTTAATTGTGGTGCCTTTGAATGTGCTTATCTTTCTTTTTCACCATTTTTGGAATGCCACGGGGTAGATTTGGTGCTCAGTATGGTGTAGAGAGAGAGAGAAAGAGAGAGAGAGGGTGAGGGCATGTCGGAACAACTGTTCCTTTTTTACGACCAGAAATATATTTTGAGAAGTCAATTATCAAGTCGTTTGGAGTGGAATTCAGCTCTGGTGTTAAAATCTGGTGTGCGACCGGGCAAACAAATTGGTGGCAGAGTAGAAGCTCCCCAAGAGCAATATGGACATTAATAAAGACATGGAGGGTCTGAAGCGAGGAAAGGAAGACCGTGGAGCATCCAAACAACGCAGGGAGAGGGCTGGATGAAATAAAACAGCGTGAAGTATGAAGTATGTGAGACTGAGGATAGATGCCTGAATCAGTCTGCCGTGATATCACAGCTATAGGAGTGGAGTGAGAGGTCTGGTGATCCCGCAGCTCCTTGAGCACTGAGCTCATGTCAATCACTCTGTCTGGCCGTGGAGAGGGAGCAGGAGCTTAATCATACCGCTTAATGGAACCAATTGCAGCGGTTGCTCTCCAGAATGTGGCCACACTTGATTAGGTGGAGGTTAGCCACTTGGAGATGGTGAGGCAGGGTGAGGGGGAGGTGTTGGGCACCATCGTAAGCGATTTAATGCAGGTAAGACGCCCAACATTAGCCACTGTCACCTGGTTACCCCCCAGAGAACCACAGCACTTACCTCCAAATCAGGCCCCTCGACAAATTACTACTCTTCTGTTAGTTTAGGCCTCGGGAGAGGCGTGACCTGTTTGTAAGGGTTATGGTGTGGGGGGGGGGGATGCTGTGGCCAATCAGTCGGCAATCGACCAGCAGTCCCAGCTACACATCGATCTGTTCACGCAGTGGCAGTTTCTGTCTCCGCATGGAAGACTAAGGTGCTGACAAAATTAGCTACAACAGAGTCCTCTTCATCACTGTCCTGCTCGTACTACAATGCCAGGCCATTTTGTGTGTGTGTGTGTATGTATGTGTGTGCGTGTATTATGCTTATATTACATTGTGGGGACCAAATGTTCCCCACTATGTAATAAACACCTGTTATTTTTCAGGTCCTCACGAGGATCTCTGAATGAAATCAAAAAACTAAAAATGCCAAGAGTATCATATTTTGTTTGGTTACTTATAGTTAAGGTTAGGGCTGGGTAGGGGTTAAGGTTGGGATTAGAGTTTTCCCCATAGAAATTAATGGAAAGTCCCCACAAAAGATATAATTACAAACCTGTGTGTGTGTGTGTGTGTGTGAGTGAGCATGTGTGTCTGGCTCATGCCCAGTCTCACTGGGTAATTTGATTTAATTAGATTCATGGAATATTTATTTTGTCTTAATAGAGTCTCTGAAGGTGGTGTTACTCCTATTAAATTCATAAAATGAAATGTTTCTACAGCCTTTTAATACATATTCCTTACAGACACGACAGATTAGCAATGTACACATTTTCACTGACAGCTTGGGTTTGTAGCACGAGGCTTGGGAGAGAGTAACATATTCAGGAAATGCTGAAGCTGGACGCTGGCCAGCAGCTTTCTTCCCTGAGAAAATCTTTCAGCGCCTGCTTGACGGGACTCGCACTTAAAATGGACAAGGTTCAACAAAGAAGTGGGCTCAGTATTACAGGTACAAAGGCTGCAGCGGTCAATGATGCAGTGCTGAGTTTTGATATCATGGGAAGCGCTGGGTAAATGGCTTTTCCTGTGGAGAAACCACCTGCTTGCAGATTCTCAAATGTACCTTGATTTCTGTCCAGCCATGCGAAATCCTTTGGAGGAAGACTTCAGTTCCTTCCTCTCGGTAATGTTTTTGGCTGCACAAAGTAAAGCCTTTCCTCTTAAGGCTTAAAAAGAAAGATAAAACGGTAGCACTGGTTGTGAGGTACAAACAAAAGAATTGAATTACCTAAGGTCTGTTTTGACATATTTTCTCCTTGGTAGTGGAAGCTTCTGAAGTCATTTTGCAGCATCACATATGTCACCGAGATGAGAAACTTGTAGGTGATTTACTTTTTTCAAAAGCCACATACAGTAGCTAATTTGATGTCAATACCAGGTGTATCAAGATCATGTTGCAAAAGGGTGTTGGACAAAATCCAGAGTCGTGTACTCTGCAAAGTAAGCACTCATACACAGGAGAAGCTGAAATTAAAACGCTCAGCCTGTAACTCAAGGAAGTGAGATGAGACTTTGCAATGATGTGGCAGTCCCAAGGGTTTAAGCATCCTTATCAGTAATGGGGTACAGGTGTACCCAATCAGGAACTAGCGCAGACCATTTAGCATTCAGGGAAGGGGATTGCCAACTGTGCTACATGGAGGGAACAGAGGAATGTGAGGGTGTGATCCTACCTCTGTGTGAAAAATTGGTGTATCTGACACCTATCTTTTCTCTGGTGTGTCAGATCAAAGTGTTTCACAGTTAATAAATTTATGATGATCTCTTGGTGGATGAATGACCTGAATGACCCTTTTGGGGTGTGAAATAAACTTTCTGGTGCAGCATCTATTGGGTATTTTTTTTTAGATGTTTCTGTTTTTGGCTGGTCCACGTTTTAGGGGATTGGTATGTCCAGACTCTCACTTGTTGTCCAGGAAAAAAAAAAAAAACCTCTTGGCTGTATTCTGAGTTTAGAGGAAGAGGCCACCTCCTGTTCTTTAAGCATTTAAGGGGCTGCTAGTTATGCCTTCTGCAACTGTATCATAAAATGCAGCTGTATAAATCAGTCACAGTGAAAGAATGAAAATGGCGAGGATGACTATTGTGCATGGGGCCAACCAATTCAGAGAGTGACAGTGTAATTAACACCTCCTTTTGTACTTGTGTGCTTCCGTACAGTTTTATGGAGTCTCTGCAGACCCATCTGATCTGTGGCTCTGACTAATGGCAACAAAAGACTTCTATGCCAGAGTTCTCTTAATGCACATAATGTAGTTTACGGCTGGTTACCCGCCAGTTGACTCCACAGTTTAGTAGAGGGTGGCCTGATTTAACAGCCCAGCTTCTGATATCTCCAGCCGGTGGGGAGTATGTGGCAAGTTTATCACCATAAATGAATCACATTCAGATTGTTATTCTGAAGCGGTATCCCATCCTTCTGCTGTGTAATTTTCTTCTGTAAATCGGACCGTTGTTCCTATCTGCTTCAGCTGTCCTGTCAGATGCCGCAGGTCATTCAGCTTTAAGGTCTAGTTAATTCCCTCCGTCCCATTTTTAATACTCTGCGTAGCCAAAGGACAGCATCTGAGCTCCAGAATGTAGCCCAGATCGACTAAATAAGACACTCACAGCAGATGTGTGCTTTTGTTAAAGGTCAGCTCAATTAAGGTGCATGGCGGTTGCTGTAATCGAATTTGTATGAACACGTGCAGCTTTTGCTTGCTTCTCAATAGACAAAGGCCCTTCCTTTCTTAAATTCACATTTCCCTTCGATGGGCATATGATCTTGGGGTTGGCATCAGCGTTCTGTAGCCACCCCGCCATAGAGGACACCTTGGATTGGGCATGATGGACATGCAGCTGATGGCCTTGCCTCTCATCCCGGGGGTCTCACTGCCGTCTCTGATGAGCTGCACAGCCCTACTGGAGGAGTTGTATATCTGATTAGCATTCATTCCACTTCAAAGGCACTGGGTTCGCTGCCTCTGATTGGGGGGTTCATTAGTGTCTAACGTGGGCCTGAGGAGAAAGCTGCTGTCCACCAGAATATTTAGTCTTCCCAGGTACACTCCATGGTTTCTGCGGGAACCGTCTGGTAACCCAGAAAAAATAGCAATAAAATAATAATAATAAAAAAAAGAATCTTAATGGAATGGCAAAATGCAAGGAAAACAGCTCAAGACACTAATTAGTGTCAGTTGGGTGCAATAATGGAAACATCAAAGAAAGAAAGCGTGGATCTGTAGCTCTCATACTGCAGGTGGGGAGCTCATATGCAAGGAGCCGATTCGACTGTGTATAACTGCAACTGGACCAGTGACAGGTTGTAGCTTCTGGGTTATGGGGCCTCAGAGATCCCTTGACAAATGTTTTGGAGACGGAGTTTTATATTGCAGAATTTTTCTGGGTGGTTGAAGGGTGCCAGCCCCTCAAGGGTTCTTGTGCAAGGTGAGTCTGCTGATTAACCCTGTCACTATAAGTTGATGCAATTGGGAATGCTGGGCCTTCCCTGGGAGATATGGGAGATTTTTCATTAGCAAAAAAAAAAAAGTGCCGCCTGACTTTTTCTGCATAATCACATCAAAGGTAATTACCTTAACCACATGAAGAGGACCTAGTTCCATGAATTGAACAATGGAAACCAAATACGGGCAGTTGCATCAGGGGCAGCGATGCTAAAGTAAACAGCGTTCTTTATAAAAAATTAGTCTTGGGGCGAGAGTTACGGTAATGAGGGGTGGGGGGTGGCAGCAACGAGGGTCTCCAGGTGTCCAGCAGAGTGGGAGGGTCTCAGTCAGCTGCTTTACTGGCTTCGTCTCAGTGTCAGTTAATTTGCAGCCATGTGACAGCTGGTGCCACCTGTAAGGCTTCACTGGATCACTTCAGAGATATTCCAGCTGAACTGACTTGTAATGCCGTCCGTGGGGCATGTTATGCATGCTTAAGTGTATGAATCGCCACGGACAGATGCTCTGATTGATAAAACGTGCATATATCTATATATATTGTAGAAATCCACACACGCAAACACACAATGCATACACATATATAGAGTAGTGTACAATAGTATCAGGTGGTCAAAGTTAAATTATATTTGTGTTGGTGTAACTATATGATATTACATCTGTACTATCTTTCTGTACTTTCTTAAACTCACCCCAGTATTTGCAGCAACTGTCCAGTACCCGCTGCATTTTTGGATTTGACCACTACCCCACCGTGGTTGGCTAATGAATACCTCACTGAGTTATGAAACTAATGAAATTAGTTGAGCTGGTGGTGAAATTTAACAAATACATGTAATGGCTGAGGAGAGGTTTGGGAACCAAAGCAGTGTTCATCTAGCCGTCCAACAAGATATCAGTGACTTTTTGGAGAACAGAAGAAATTTATTTTTTATTGTGTTACTATAAATGTGCACAGATTGTATGTTCTAATGTCAATTTACAAATATAAAGGCAAATACACACCTTCTACTCAGATAAAGACAAGGATTGTAAGGGACCAGAAGATCTTTAAGATATTGTGGTGCAAGGCCATTCAGAGCTTTGTAGGTTATGGATCCTGCCATCAAGCACCCCGTGCCAGCACCGGTCTGCCCCTGCATAGAGACTGAAATTTCAACCCCTGTATTAGCTTAGTTAT
>JABFEA020000021.1:4454449-4467696 GCA_019775915.2 Cyphomyrus plagiostoma | reverse complement strand
CGTTTTGTCCATGTCCCATCGGAACCAGGGGTGTGTCATACAATTTCAGTGTTTCTAATACTATGGCCATTCATTGACTATCACCAAGAAAATTACATTATACTGATAAAATTCCTTTTTTTTAAAAAAAAAATGTGAAGCACTGTGGTTTGGTGTCAATAGAGGTACTAAACAGACACAAGACCCCCCCAAACCAGGCTGAATGTACTTAACTTTACAGATTTCGCTTGTGAAGGGGAAATGTGATGTTGCTGTTTTAAACCCATCCACCCCAAGAAATGTATAAGAAACTCATGAAGACGGTCACATTACGAGTCTAACTTTGCCATTTGGTGGCTCAGAATGGCGCATTGCTCAGTGTCTGATTTTTATTGTACCTTAGGGTTGAAGATCTGGCTTATCCCCATAACTTGTCATGACTCTCCGTCTGTGTGTTTGTGTTATTACTGTCCCTGATTTTGCAGGTAGCGGTGCCTCTCTAGTGGTATCCTCCTTTCCATCCCTCTGCTCTTCTTCTCGGAACCACTCTGGCCCCGATAAAACTCTTTGTGCACAGCAGTCAATTTCCAGCACCGTTGTCCATGGTCGGCTGTCACCTGTTGTTAATATTTGTCCTGTAATCCATGCTGTACGATGTCAGCAGTTCAAAAGGGCGCTGTTAGTATTTTTATCGAATTCAATTAGCATGAGATTCATGGAGGCTCGCAGATCCCATTTCAAGTTCCCAGGTTTTCCAAAGCAAACAGGATTTGAGGGGTCTTCACCATCGACTTTGGGAGGGGCAGGATTAGCCAGTCTTAAAATGGGCAGGGGGACAAAAGGACGACACCATGTGAAATTTCACAACTTTTTTATTTTGATGTTGGTACATTGTAAAAACAATTGCAAATAATTCAAATGAAATAAACAACAGAACAAATAAAACACAGCCATCCACCTCCCCCCCCCGAAAAATAGAGCATGTCAGCTTGAACTCTGAAGGTCAGATCTTTATCATAGCGGCTGGCCACTCTGGAGCCCCATCATGGGGGTTTATAGGAGTCTTGCACCCCCCACCCCCGGGGGATGTGGCGCTGCCATCTCACAAACCAAACTCTTAAAAATAGTCCAGTACTAAACTAGTGGGAACAGTCCTGGAGAAAATGACGCTCACATGCAAAATCACTGGGGATTGTTTGCCTGCAGTGGATCACTTTACATAAATACGCCTTGTGTAGTGTGGGGAATATGTGGCAGGAATGAACCAGGGACACAGACATTTATATACACTGAGCAGTGGACAGAGGGAGTTGATGACCAATTCCTGAAGGTACAAACTGAAAAGCTGCTCTGTGACATCACTCCGTGATTATGTAGTTTTTCTGTTTCCATGGCAACCAAAGGGGAATAAACGCCATCAGATGATGGGACCATTTTAGGGATATAAGGCAAACCTCACTCTTGCATTCCTACTTTTTTATAGTTGTTTTTTAATGCCTGATGGTTCTTTTTGTGTGATAAATTTTACACTTAGCTTTAGAAACATCTAAAGTAAAATGCTTTTGCTTTGCCCAAAATACCCAATCATTTTTTAAAGATCTGGTCTTAATCTAAATAAAATTACAGTTTAAAAACAATTTGTAAGTGCAATAACTTATTGCGATAACACACAAAATATATGACAACAAAATTAAAGGCAAAACATTATTTTAAAAGCAATACAATGTAGCTTAAAGCCAACTTTTTAGACGTTCATGTACAAATTTAAAACAAACTTCAACTCCATTTTAGCCCAGGAAAACTTCAAACTCACACAGATAAACTTCTTACAATGGATTATAATAAAACTTTACAACAAATTAGTTACATTTTCCAGGGATGTTTTGTTACCGCTGTATATCAATCAAATTTACAAAAAAAGATAGTGAAATCGCACACGTGCACACTCAAAAAAGTATTATATTATTAATCTTGAACTTCTGTTGCCCTGTTTCAGTAGTATTAGAAATCGACAGGAACAGTAGAGGGAGTGTTATCTTTGAGACCAGTAAAGTGGGAGTACTTATCGACCGGCCACTAAGACCAAAGCCACTATGGCCCCCAAGAAACCAAACTGAGACACAATGCTCCATTGATTTTGTTGATTGTACTCATACAATGACAAACACATTGGAAAATACTGTCATGGCTTTGAAACTGGTGTTCAGGGTATCTGCACGTATGTTATTATTGAGGGACGGGCACATCACTGTGTTGGTCCAGGAAATTCTTATAAATACTGACCTTCACAGGAGGGGATAAATAGGCATTCTCAGAAATAGACCCTATTAGAGATGGTACTGTTTCTGGGCTATTTATGGGCTATTTATCAATAACCCCTAATCCACTGTTGCATTATCGGTATGTGCTGTGATTTGAGGAGTGTACAGAGGACACTGAAGTTAGGAAAGCCGTTTGGGCTACTGCAAAGACGTGCCAAGAAATTTCCATATGGAGGAAGTAATTGCCATCTGTATTTATTATTAATATGGAAAGAGAGGAAGTACTCTGTGGTCTGCAAGGCATTATGTAGATTACACAAATTAAATTCCAAACATGGGGAAATCCTCTTTCTTGGGCAAAAGGAAATGCAAACTGTCCGGTTGACGCGGAAAGCATGCCATTCCACCCACTAAACAGAGATGTAAGGCGTGACTGGTGGCATGACTAAAGCAGTTTCTCAGCCCTGTCCACTTGACCGCCTTCCATGTTAGCGAGGCGATTTGTGCCGAGCAGCTTGGCATGGCTTACACTGTGAAGCTAACAGAGGCCATAGGGCAAAATTATTGCCAAAAGCAAGGCCTGCTACTAAAGTCTCACTCTCAGCGCTCATTTTAATCACTGTCACTTTGTTTCGCTGAATGAATCGCACAGTTGGAATCCCTGAGTTTACAATGCCTGTTCTTTACCTCAGGTTGCCAGATCAGTCGTTTTGATTGTATTTCTGTGACACCGGAGTAAATGTGGTTCTTATTTAGCAGTGCACTGATGTTGTAAATATGGGTTTTAGGTTCAGTTCTCAATCTGAGCCAGCCTTGTTATGCTGTTACTCAAAGCTCCAGAGCCCGCCTGATTTCTCAAACCGTGAAATGGGTGAGATGATGCAGATCCCATGCTTCAACCCTAAGATGTCTTATGCGCCCATAGTTGGGGGGGAAGGCATCCTGGATTTGACCTTGAGCATCTAGGTGCTCAGGGAGGAGAGCGGAGGGCGGGAAGCAGATCCTAAGCTTTGGCATGCTGGGCGTTTTTCTTGAAATGGGCTCCCTTAGGCCATGCCAAGAACTAAACAAAGTTTGGCTCAAAAGTCGGCCACGCACACCCAACTCAAATGCTTATGCTGTCACATGGCTGAGTCCTAAGAGGAGCCCCATCACAGTGTTCTAACAATGCTTGACACGGCACTGTTACAGATCCAGCTTTTGTGCTGCAGCATGAGGTCAACATTGGAGGAACATTGCAAGACGGATGCGTGGTTAGATCACTCAAAGTCCACCGTGAGGGTGAGAGTCAAGGGTAGGCCTCTGATGTTTTCAGCAAAGTTTCAATCTAACCCCAATTTTTGCCTATAGCTCTGGTTTGTAGGTTGCATTGGTTGCATGCTGCAGGCTGCTGATCTGAAGGAAGCAGAAGAACCGCCCCTTAAAAAGGCTAACTTTTGGAAAGGGCTCACCATTAAGTGCTCTGACATGGACTTCTGCAGCTGCAGAGTCTCCGTGAAAATAAACAGGGATGGAAGAGTGAAGTGGAGCCATATATTTCCACAAATCCATCACTATGTACAAGTGAGACCTTCATCTGGCTCAGCAAACCGTTCCACATGTTGAGGTGCATTCCGAATGGAAAGGAGCTGACGTTCTCTTGTTTAGCTGACTGACGGCTTATTTTGCATCGTGGAAAAAAAAAAGGTTTTTCCTTTATTGGAAGCACTTATTACCAGCGCTCAAGAGTTTGAGTTTCAACGAGAGGCGCCTTCATCTTCAGTTGTGGAAAAGAACCGGTAGCCTGGATCTTATTCCCCAGAGTGGCTGAAGTAAAAAGTATATTATTGATATTGACAGCTGTAGTCAGTGTTTTATAATCCGCACTATATTGTGACTACGCGCCAAAACATGAACCCGTCGACTGAGGCTGCAGTCGTCTGAAGGGGGGCAGGCCAGGCTGTGAGATGGCATTCAAGGCTACCGCTGTGTGTTTTTCCTGGCCGTGGGGTCCCTCTAGTATTTTGGGGGGGGGGGGGACTTTTCCTGTAACCCGAGGCTAACGGACGGCTTTCTCTGAGGTCCTGCTGTGTCGAGCCAGGAAGGTTACCTGTGCAAGTGGCTGAGAGAGGAAATGGCATGTCCACTTAAAATCCCTGCCAATCTCCTGTTTCCCCCGACCGTCGGCCGAAACAAGTGGCGTGCCTGTCTGGGGCTCCCGAAGCCCCGCTGCCCGATCCTGGGCGGCAGGCCGGCCCGGCCACACTCACACGCAGAGGCATCCCTTCGGGGCCACGTGCAAAAAGGAAAAACTATGCAAAACAGCAGCCACTCTGGTCCAGTTTAAAACAACATAGAGTCCATTTCTAAAATGGAAATGTGGGAAAGGACGAGGCAAGAATGCCGAATTTCCCTTTTGAGCCGGAATTAATTCCTTTGAGTTACTGTTTTAAAAATTCCTCTTGGATTTTTTTTTGTTCAAAATTTGACTGAAAAAAGTGTAATAAGTGCCCTTAAAACCGAGCAGTATTAGTCTTCTGGTGTGAGTATTGTGAACAAAGATTAAAGCTAAGAGCCAATTTTTGAAGGATTATGGATCTGTATTAAATTTAAGGTTGGCCAGGATTTGTTTTCAGAGGTGGACCTCATGAGCTCTGTTGGTGCAGACAGTGTTTGAATTTGAGCAGTGACAGCTGCCAGGATTTGATTGGATGTGGTGGAGCAGGTACTTCATAGTACCTTGGAGCTCCACGTGCAACTATAGGCTGTCGGTCAACAGCACGCGATCATCACCACAACTATGTTAAGATTGTGTGCCCACAGAGACAGAAGGCTCAAAAAATAATATCATGACATCAGTACTGGTCTCCCTTCTGCTGGCTAGACAGACACGTTTCAAAGAAATTTGTAGTTTGGCCCAGCTTGGGTCAAGGGGGAATACATGTGGGCGGGGTATATAAACGGGGGGAGGAGGTGTTTGAGGAGGGCATCGGAGATCACCATACCAGAAAATAAGTGGTGAAGCACATCCGTAACACACTTACAATATTCTCACCAGTTAGAATATTTGATAGCACACAAAGTGTTTTTTATCTATACCTCGCTTTGATTTATGACATAGCAGTGAGGTCAGGCTAAAAGGTCTAGCTTTGACTTATTACCCCGAATTTCTTTTTTGGAATTAATTTTTCTTTCTGCATTTCACATCGCCTCACCTGATTTTAGGGCATCTAGTCTATTTGCCTGCCTTCGAATCATGTCTCTCTGATCTCTCGCAGGACTAAGAAATCCGGGATATAAAAATAGACCATGTTGTCTGTCAGCATCCTGTCTCCCCTGCGTAGCTTTTCTCAGCACTTTTGTGTGTAGCTTCTGTAACGGCTGTTGCTTTTGTGAAGGATTTATCGACATGTTGTAGCTGTTGTATGTTGGGGTGTATTGTCTCGTCTCACATCCTCTTGGATTGGTTGGCATGGTAACAGGTGGACCATGGGTCGCAAACTGATGACACGGGATCATCATGTGGCCCAGGAAATGGCGGCGCTGTGCTCCTTGGCCTTCATACGCAGTGCGGCGATGCTGGACGACTTGCGGTCGGGGTCCATGTTGAGGTCATAGCCGTTGATGCCGGCGCCCATACCGGGTCCCCCAAACAAGCTGCCCATGTGTGTCTGTCCCATGTGACCCCCGGGGCTGGGGACGCCCAGGAAGTCTGACACCCCGCCGGTTGCGTGGGGGTGCGGGGTCATGCAGGAGGTTACGGTGTCACAGGGCACCACACAGCCGGGCACTGGAGAGCCAGCACTGCTTCCTCCGATCCATGAGGGGTTCTGGATCTGGAAGATAGGGAGTAGGGTGTCTGTTCACTACCCAACCTCTCCTGCATCTGTCAAGCCAGCAGTCTGCAGGGCGATTCACTGCATCACAGCCAATTCTATGTAAGCTAATTCTAAATTATTATCAATATGATTTAATCATGTAAATAAAGCGAAACAAAGCTACTTCCCTAAAGGATTTGAAGGTTGCTCTAAACTCGGAGAAAGTGCTGCATAACCCTGTCAAGTTTGCAAGTATCTGGACGTAAGAGCAAAACCCCCTGTGAGAGTCAGGACTGTATAAATTTAGAATGGTGGGGTTGGAGCTGAATAGCGCCTGGCGGGCGGAGAAGGTCAGAGAGCTGTTGAATGGGGATTGAGTGGAGGGGTGGTGCGCGGGGGGCGGGTGTGCTGGGCGGGGCTCTGCCTGTGTGGGAGGGATGCCGGGGAGATGCTCCAGATGTGAGAGGTCCCGCATTCCACAGCTGCACGCCCGTGTGCGCTGCGCCCCCCCCCCAGCCCCCCCGACCTCCTAGCAGATTAATGATAATGTGCTGAGGCTCATCTTCCAGCCTCCGTGGAGCCCCCAGGCCTGCAGCAGCACCCCCGCCATAGAGTGCCTCCAGACCCAGGATATCACCCCAACCTGCCAGTGCTGCATTTCTGCATGACCTCTAATACCATGCCCCTCCATATCAGCACCTACTGCTACGTCTCAACTTCATTAAATCATAATATGCAATATTTTATAACCAGAAACTCAGCTGGTAGCATTTCCTATGAATGCCACATCTATAAGAATCTATGAACACATTATAATGCATTAAAAGCAGTTTAATCATGGGTATAAACATTTATTTAAAAAAAAAAGGCATGACACATTGTAGCCTGGTTTATTATGCATTATGAATGGTTTATGAAGCTTTAATCTATAATTGGAGCTCATGAAGTGTTATAATGATCACTATACTGCCTCATGGCTGTCAATAGAAGGCACTGTTATGCTGTATAAATTCTTTTACTGACCAGTATAGTGCATTATAGATGAGAGCTTCATTGGTGTTTATGAAGTATCATAATCAACACTATGTCTTATGACTGTCAATAGAAATTGTTGTAATACTGACCATTGTAATGTATTATGATGTCTAGATGGCAACCTTAAGTCAGTTGTTACTTGTCAATATTTTCGGCCAAGTAACTGTGGTCCAAATAAAACTATTTTGGAGAGCTGCCCACCTGAGAGATGGGGATATCTATGTAGCTTGTGTGTGACCCGTCACCTGTCCCACATCTTCTGCTCTCCAGGGTTACCTGTGCGTAATTCTCCGCCCGGGTGAGGAGGGGCAGCTCGTACGCCGAGGAGAAGTGCGTCCGGACCTGCTGCATCTGGCCAAAGCGCTCCCTCTTTCTCCATTTGGCACGGCGGTTCTGGAACCACACCTGCAGGAAGACTGGAGGTCAGGGCCCAGTATACAGGAGCAAGGTATGTGCTGGAGGTCACGAGCAGAACTATCGGCATAAGAAAATAATTCAGTACTACGTCATCCCAGCTGACCACTTGCACATTGGGCTGTGTGGCCTCACCCGCAGCTGCCAATCCATGTAAACACTGCTGGCAGTACAGATGAGCCTGTACAGTACAAGGTTTTAATCCAAACCAGAACTGCTCTGTATCACTAGATAGCCTGATCGAGGGAATGACGAGAGAGCAGGACCCATAATTACATGGCACTTGAAAGCCACGCCGTAGGTTTTTGCTGTCATACTTTTAACATACCATTCCACACTCAGCCTGCTCTGTCTATGCCTATTTGAGGTTTATATTATAGATTCTGTTTGCCTTTTTTTGCCACTGACATAAGTGACATTGGTCATAATACTTAACATGGAGCTTTTCAATGATTCTGTTAACATCAGGGTAAACCTGACTTGGGAAATCTTTACAAACAAAAGCATCACTCAGATTTCATTTCACTTTATTAATCTTCGTCACACTTATATATCGATGCTCTCTGAATGTTTCACGGGCGTGTGGGTATGGTCTGCAGAGAACATTCACATTTTAGCTAGGAATCAAACCCAGGGCCTCTCTACTTGGCTCTGTGAGCATCCTCATTAGGCAAGCCCCCCAGTGGTGATCTGGAAACCAGTCCCCGTGCAGAGATCGTCTTCTGTCATCTTGAAACCCTGATACTTGTGGAAACTGTGCTATAATAGCAACACTTAAAACATCGGGACAAGTATATTCTGCAGACTATAAAGCCGGACCCTTGAATGAATTTATATCTCATTCCTGAGTCTGTGGGAGCTGGTGATTCATCTCTGTGCCTAGTAGGAATTTTGAATGGGATTTTAAACTATTCCACGTTTAGCCCCTTTGTAAATATGTCTTGCGATATATATAGCTGCATTCTGAAAGTAACAGAGCCAAGGTTTTACAGGATACGATTGGTGAGGCAGAGTGTCTATTGATGTTTTATGCAAGGTGCCTTACTGCTAGAAGCAGAATCACCGTGAAGTTTTTTTTTCCTGAGCTGTAAATCTGGGTTTCGGACTAACAGACCAGTCAAGGCTGGCAGACGTTCGCTGTTGAATTTCAGTTCCGATTGTTCCACGGTGGAAACGTACCCAAAAACACAACACGGTATAGTGAGCGTGGCCCATGTGAAGCTGAGCAGGGGCGGAATCTTGTAAAGAGTTCCAGGATTTTACAGTCGGAGCTCGACCTGGAGCTGACCCGAACCACATCCGAGACGGGCCGGAGGGTCCCTGGTGCACTCACCCCCCCCACGACAGGGCTCAGGTTGGACGCAGCTGTGGCGAGGCCTCCCTCTGGTGACACCCACGGTTTCATTACCCCCATGTACTTACAAGGTCAGGCCACGGGTAGGGCTTTTACAGCTCGGCACAAGGGCCTGTCGCCCAGCTCCCAAATATGCACATGCATTGCTTGCATTTACTGTGGGAGGGTATAATCCCCCACCCCCGCCCCCGCCTCCCACTCCTCATCTTCAAAGCCATCCACGTTTGGTTTCTCACTGTCTTTCATCCTTCATAGACAGCGGTGCCTCCGAGTCTCAAACTTCCCATAAATCAAGGAAAACGTTTTATATGTGCAGAAGACATTTCCTGTCATTAATGGGGGAAAAAAATCAACCAATCGACTGCAAGGTTTGGCGGGACGTGTGAGAGTGTCAGCAACGCCATAGGAGACACCAGCCTGTCAATCTAACATTGATTTCCTGACGTCACTGTGGCCCTGTTCCTCCTGATCCTCATAACAAAACCAAGCTCGTTTTTCTTCTGCTTAATTGCGTTCATTTGCTGATTGCTGTGATGTGTCTGCCATTAAAGGCACTAAGTAGCCTCTTCAAAGTGGAGACCAATCTTGTCTCGTCACGGAGAACGACCTCCAATCTGTGCTCAAGTTCCCCATCCAATCAGCCCAACTTTACAGTCTCTAACATCCCCCCAGTCCATGGTCTTTGCCTAGAGTTTTGGAAGCCTAATTAAGAAGTGGGTACATCAGTACATTATAATAAAACCACACTTCATGTTTCCTGAGGGAGTAAGTAATCAGGAAAAAATGGCTTCTTAAAAACATTGCAGCGGTAGTGTCTTCCTGAAGAATCTTCAACAGAAAGCATTATCAGGTCCTAGAGATATTTACCCATGGTGCACCCTGTTTTTCTGAGAAAGCCACAGAAATTTTTATTTGATAAAATTACCTCTGACATGGACCAAGAAATACTGTTCCAAGATATTTACTGGGGCATAATCAATCAAAGAATATGAAAGTAGAGGCAGTGTTTCGATTGGATTTAGTGGCTGTATTCTGATGTTCACCCTGAAGGCCTACAATGTTTCTGTATCCAAGTAACCTGATATTGGCTTAGCTTTGATTGCGCTTTAACGTCATGGAGCAATATGCCTTGATATCATGTCATTTGTTTAGAAAATGTCTTAAGGAGGGCTTTGGAGGATTAAAGCTGTCTGTCGTATTTTGGCTCACGTTTCATCTTGAAGCTTGATGTACTGTAACATTTTTCTCAAGAAACCTCACTTTTTAATGGGTGGTACAGTCAAGGCTCCTATACATTTGGGCACTGAACATGTCCTTTGTTCATCTTTGGGGTTTTGGGTATTTTTTGGAGGAGATACATCTAAGTCACCTCAGTGAGAGAGGAAGCCTTGTTAAAGATGTCTCTGCTCATTTACAGTACAGAGAGAAAGTAACATCTCCTCATAAGTCAAATGAAGAACCCCCATTTCAGATATGGACTCATTGGGTGAAAGATAAGACCCAAGAAAAAGATATTTTTTGCTTCTTTTCTCCCTCTCTCCGTCTCTCTCTCACTCTCTCTCCTGCTTTCTTCTCTTCTTCCATCTCCTTAAATCTGAGCGGGGAATTTGGGAAATTGGAAAGCGAGATGGGAGAATGTTCAAACCGGGGCTTTGTTTTCATTTCGTGTTTAATTTCCTGATCCCGAAGCCCCTGGCTTTCCGAGGCTGCCCCCCCGAACTCCTGAAGAGGCACGCCGGGCGGGAGACAGTGGCCTGCCTCTCCCGCCCTCTCCCCCCTCTCTCAGGCCCCCGGCCCCTCATGCACTCCTTCCTGGGAGCACTCCCAGCGAGCACTGCTTTGAACGATGGGGGGGGGGGGGGAGTAAAAAGGCCAAAGAGCTGGGAGGAGAGATCACGGCGGGCCATTATGGAGTCAGACATGCTCTTTGTGACTCCAAACCCCCTTCCCAGTCTTACCCCCCATCCCACTGTCCCACCCCTGTGTACACCCTAAAGCCCTCAGTGCCTTTCTCCATACCCTGCTCAAGAGCAGGAGCAGTTATCTGCCAGCAAAAACTATTTACTTGTTTGTTTTATTTCCCAAACATCTGCTGGGAAGGTGGCTCTTCATAGGGAATAAATGCCCTTGTGTTCCACACGCGCTGGAGCGACACAGTAATTGCTAAAGACGCTGACAGCTAAAGCGGCTCACGGCCTTATTAGGAGGCTTTATTTATGTTCCAGTGTGGAAAGAAATAGTAGAAAAATGTGGCGCGGCGGCCCCACTGTCAGAGGAACGGGCTCCTTTGATGTGGGACCACAAACTTTGTTCTCGACCGACGCGCCAATGTTCTGACTCTGTAGATTCTCAAACACACCTTTATGTAGGACCCAGGTCGGACCATGCAAATTTGTAGATCCCTCCCCCAGTCTGTGAGTTCAAGTTCACATCAGGAATTAGTGTGTTATTCTGTATTTCATGGGGTAAGTAAAATAAAATGGTAAATTGTTTAATAGGAGTTGATTCTACCTTAAATTTGGTAAATATTTTTCATTATGGGTTTTGTTTTCGTGCGTTGATTTTAAAGACCAAAGGAAAGTTGGAACCTACAGGCTTTTCAGAATAAACCAAACAGCATCGTCTGCCAGGTAAAGTCAAATAAATAAATCGTGGACGGTGTTTTTTTTCCGTTAATTTTTCTTTCCAAATTCTGATTGCTATTTTGATAATGTTAGGAAATACAGTCATGAAGAATGTTTACACAACATCTGTTGGTGCCATACCTGTTAGAATATGCTGTTAATTGAATTCATCTTGAGAGTGGATTTCCCAGGTTGTCCTCATAGGAGATACGGGTCATTTTATCTAAGCTTTGCACAAAGCTGTTTGTCCTATCTTGACTGCTTCTCTTTGCACACTTCAAATTAAATGTGGCATCTTAAAGTGCCTTTGATTTCCATGTCAGATTATTTTTTGATGGGGCCTTTTTGTCCAAACCGCACTTTGGTTTGATCATCAAAAAGAAGTTTTGAGGAAACCCTTAACCTCTGACCTCTCGGTTGTGGCTAGAGCTCGTACTGCATTAAGCATAACTCGTCTGTCTGAAATCATTGGACAGAGAACAGATAAACAATAGTACAGCTGGCTGATGTTCTCAGCAAGATGGGTGAGAGATGAATGCTTGTGCCATCTCTTCCGAGAGGAAGTACAAGCTCAATCTGAAATACTGGTTAATTTTGAAAATGTCAATTAAAGTAATTCATTCATAAAGCACTTTATCTGTACCGTTTACTGTAATATTTATTTGCACTCCCCAGGTTATGATGATCCAAGTTACAATATTTTGACTTCACGATGGATATGATTATTCAAAAAAATTACATGAGATATTCAGCACTTTATTATGAAATAGGCTTCGTGTTAATGATTTTGCCCAATTTAATGTAAATATTCTAAGCATGTTTAATGTAGGCTAGGCTATGATGTTTGTTAGGTTAGGTGTACAGTATTAAAATTAATTTTCATCTCATGATATTTTCCCCTCATCGTACCCCCTCATCTCATGAACATGACCCCATCGTAACCCAAGGAGCGTCTGTATTCATATATCTGTATGATATTTATGAGCTATTTAGTGCAATAAATAGTGATATCTATCATAACCACAAAGAATAAAAGTATTTGAACCATCAAAAATAATTTATGATCATAGTCATAGACGCAGGACTGCACTTTAAAAAATGACAGTTGCAATTAAGAACTATTGCACACAATAATAAATGTTACTATTGTATTATATGACATAGAAAAGTTTGTGGCATAGTTGATTGCTCTTTCAGTGCACTCCATTGATATTATGTAAATCTAATAGTTTTTGTCTTCTGTCCATCCCATCTTGTACCCATAACACCACATAAAACAAAAGTATGTGAATAGTACAGAGGAGCCAAACTGGAAGATTGCTAAAATAGCTTGATGGTACCACATGGGGAATATCTATGATCCAATGTTTTTTTTAACAGAGCTTCTGGGAGCAGTAAAGAAACTCGTTAAAACAAATCTATGATTCTGACCTGAGCTCCAGACCTCCAGACTAAATTATACCTCCCTCCACCTTAGGCTTCTTCCTGTGTTTCATTGTTACGTTTGTCCCCGTCTTGCCAACAAATTCTGAGATGGTTCTGGGCCCATCTCAGCCATCCACCTCTTTTTATAGTTCTGCCGAGTAAGATGACACTCTCTGACAATTTGCCAAGCTTTTTCTTGTATATCTGCTCGCCGACTGCCCATCTGCAGCATGGCATGTCGGGATTGTGTCTGGCCTCCAAAAACAAGGGGGGCTGATGGGGACTGTTGGGGGGGGGGGGGGGGGGGGGGGGGGGGGGGGGGGGGGGGGGGGGGGGGGGGGGGGGGGGGGGGGGGGGG
>JABFEA020000021.1:4419028-4441261 GCA_019775915.2 Cyphomyrus plagiostoma | reverse complement strand
CCAGACTAAATGGTTAAATTACATGGAAACATCAGGGTACCATCCAGAAAGAAGACAGTTGACATTTGTATATGTTGTTCTTATACCTCTTTGGACTGCTATTGAAAGTGTGACATTTATATTCCAAATATAAATTCAGCATGAAAGCCTATATAGTGTTGCATGTCATTTTAAATATGTATAATTTTTCATAATTTTTTTCCAGCACTTTATCTTGTAGTTCTTTCAATGGTAAAATTAAAGTAATTGTAATATTTCGTGACCTTTGTTATGAAAATCATTATCATGATCATAATTTCCGTTACATCATCATATTGACGGTTATACTAAAGTTTCCAGATAAACGGAGCTCAACAGTCAATTGTAATGTGCATTCGTGAAGTACAAAGCCCATTTCTGTAGCCAGTTCCTAATTTAAATTAAAACATTTAACCCGTTTTAACCAGTTTCGACTAAATATTTTTCTCGTTAATGTGATTGCAGATCTCTTTGGCTTCCATGATGGTTATTTGCGCACTTAAGTGCACGTTCTCGACCATTCTTTGGTTTCCATCAACCAAATGCATATAAACTCGTGGTATAAAATCAATTAGTGTAAAATCGTAATGCACTACAATCACTTTCATAAATGGTGCTTTCTGCGCGCCGTTGGAACAACCCATAATGTTAGAAAATCGCAAGTTACTAAATATATTTTATTTTTGTTATTTATCCGAGGCATGGTCTTCTCTTTAATAAAATACTCCTCGAGTTGCAATGGACTGCATATTTTAAAGAATATTTTAAAAATTCATTGACCATATTTATTTCACAGCGTTGCCAAGTAGCTGAACGTATTGCTCTTTGACTGTTAGGTATATGTTTAAATTGGAAACGGCATTAATGTTTTTTCTTTTTTTTTGCTTGGACTGAAACTTTATTATATTGTTCACGTGACTAATGCTATAGTAGATGGCAACACAAAAGTCACGGATTCGGTATTGCGTGTCTTATATGTTTGTGTTTTCTTTCATTCTGCATGCACCCTGCTTTTAAATAATAATAATAATAATAATAATAATAATAATAATAATAATATATAACCGCCAATTGTCAAAAGGTCGAATATTTGTCGAATTAAAGCGAAACTATTCCAATAACATCTGTTTAACAGCTCGTCATCAGCAGCACCACCCAATAAATTAAAAAGCTCAGAGACCGAGGAAAATCTGATTGGTTCGTTGGTTTATACTTCAATCAAAGTTTCATGAAATCCTATTTCGGTTCGTTCTACAAAGCAAGGTTCCAAAAAGTTGTCACGTTGTATAAAATGTAAATAAAAATAGAATGCAATAACTTACAAATCATATAAAGCCATATTTAACTGAAAATAGAACAGAGACAACATGCCAAATGTCGAAACTGAAAAAAAATGTTATTGTTTTAAGACAAATATATGCTCAATTTGAATTTCATGCCAGCAACACGTTTCAAAAATGTTGGGACAGGGGTATCTTTACTACTGTGCTGCCTCACTGCTTCTTTTAACAACACTCTGTAAATGTTTCGGAACTGAGGAGACCAGTTGCTGGACTGTCTGAAAGTGAAGTGTTCTCCCATTCTTGCCTAATGTAGGATTTCAACTGCACAACTGTTCGGGGTTCTTTTGTCGTATTTTACATTTCACGATGCGGTAAATGTTTTCAGTGGGTGACAAGTCTGCACTGCAGACAGGCTAGTCTAGCACATGGACTCTTCTACTATGGAGCCATGCTGTTGTAATACATACAGAATGCAGTTTGGCCCTGTCTCACTGAAATATGGCCTTCTCTGAAAAAATGTTGTCTGAATGGCAGCAAATGTTCACCAAAACCTGAATATAACATTCAGCATTAATGGTGCCTTCCCTGATGTGCAAGTTACCCAAGCCATGGGCACTAATGCACCTCCATACTAACATGGATGTTGGCTTTAGAACTGTCCACTGAAAACAAGCTGGATGGTCCCTCTCCTCTTCAACCCAGACAATGTGGCATCCATGAAAAAGAATTTTAAATTTTGATTCGTCAGACCACAGGACAGTTTTACATTTTCCCTCAGTCCATCTTAAATGAACTTAGGCCCAGAGAAGTCAGTGGCGTTTCTGGACCATGTTTAGATATGGTTTCTTCTCTGTATGGTAGAGCTTCATCCTGCATTTGTGGATGCAGTGATGAACTGTGTTCACAGACAATGGTTTTCAGAAGTGTTCCTGAAATCACGCAGTGATTTTCACTATAGAATTGTGTCTGTTTTTAATGCAGTGCTGCCTGAGGACCTGAAAATCATAGCTGTCCAATATTGCTTTTCAGCCTTGTCCCTTGGGTAGGCAGATTTCTTTAGATTCTCTGAATCTTTTAATGATATTATGTTCCATAGATGATGAAATTCCCACGTTTATTGCAGTATTAGGTTGAAGGACCATTATTCTTTAATTGTTGCACTATTTGCCCACGCAGTCTTTCACAGAGTGGTGAACCTCTCCCCATCTTTACTGCACAGGGATCACTGCCTCTCTGGGAGGCTCTATTTATAATCATCTTACTGACCTGTTGCCAATTAAGCTAATTAGTTGTGAGATATTCAACCAAGTGTTTTGTTTTAGCAATGCACAACTATTCCAGTCTTTTTCTGCCCTTGTCCAAACTTTTCTGAAACATGTTACTGGCATCAAATTCAAATGGAGCATGTATTTGTCATAAAACAGTAAAATATCTGTTTCAACATTTTACATGTTGTTTCTGCCCTATTTTCAATTAAATGTGAGTTTATTTGATTTGCAATTCATTGCATTCTGTTTTATTTACATTTTACGCAGCGTCACAGGTTTTTTGGAAACGGGGTTGCAGTTATTTGCGGTGGTACATTTTAAGTTGTTCCAAAACCACGCTATTTCTCTCACCCTTAGATCTGCAAATAAATAACGATATTTATTTTAAATCTCTCATCTTATAACTCCGGTACAGTTTGTTTGCTATTTACTGTTAATTAATTCGGCTTACATCTTTTTTTATGGCTACACATCAAGTACATATATTCCTATCCATGGTATGTAGTCTTATATATATATGTGTGTGATTTTAAAAATCTGTTCCCAGTTGCTTATTATTGAGGATTTTTAGGAGCTGATTTTTATGAATGTGACAACGATGATGTTATGATTATAAGGATTTTCCTATTTACCATTGTAAATGACACCCAGAAAATGTTACATTATTTTTGGTATTGATATCCCATTGTATATATAATTACCGGATAAATATTTCTGTCGCAAGCGAACACATCAATTCTAAACCCCCCTTCTTTGCGCAACTGCTTTACTGTCCATTATATAAATTACTCAACCTTACAGAAATATTGAAAACCCGTTTTAACTAGCAAAACGTTGTATTGGCCTGGGAATGTTTAATTTTGTTACACAGGCCTGCAGCCTGTATTAAAATTAAATACAATGTCTTTGCAGTTCAAAGAAACGTTTTACTCGTCGGATAATTGATATTTTGAACACTCGTTAAAACTAAAGAATTCGTTTAATAATGAAGACTGTGAGGATTTAACAGGAATTGTGAGCATAAAAATTACATTAACAAATATGACGTTTTATCTCGGCGATACGGTTGTGCCGCGGAGTTTTATTGGTTACGAAGCTCTTTGAAGGGTTATTTGGAGGTAACGTGATTGGATTTGAGTATCCAAGCATAGAAACACATGGAAAATGTAATTTTTGAAGCAGATGACTTTATTCTTTAAATTCTACGCTACACGTAGATAGCAAATGACGCTACTTTAGTGAAAGAAACCCCGTACAGCAGGATTAATTTCTACAACACGGTGATTCTTAGAAAATGTTTGTTTTTTTTGCATTGTAGCAGAAGTAAGTAATCTGTAAAATATAGGCTAATGTTTTAATATCTTATTTCTGTCATGCAGATGCATTCATTTGATTCTCTTTTGCCCGTATCAGCCATTTCAGATACAGCCGCATTTAACTACAGAATAAGCGTTTTACTTATACAACTTTCGTTCTTTCTGAATATATAAGTTTATTAAAACCCCCAATTTAAAATATGGACGGTATGAATATTGACAACTGTCAGTTTAACCAGGACAGCCGGCGTGGTTGTGAAGGGGAGACCAGTAATAATAATTATTATTATTATTATCATCATTATCATCATCATCATCATCATCATCATCATCATTATTATGTACTCATCACTATTGACAGTAGCTGTATTACATTAATGAAGAGCAGCTAACGTTCCGTTACAGAGCAATGCAGCGGTGGTCAGGCTAAATCAAGGCCTAAGTGTTTATGTTGTTCTGTTTCAATTTAAAAAGACATTAGCTAAGAAAGCAAACATTTACAACAAGTTTTACGGACGCTTTGAAACATTAGACCAGAATACGTTTGTCGGACACACCAATGGTCCCAGAGGTTATTTAAGAGTCACAGTTATACTCACGATGCAATTACCATTATAATTTCAGGCGCTGTTTAATTATTCTTCTTTGAGGTTTCGCGCTTGATGTATATGCACATATACATCCGAAGTTTAGTATTAAGCCAAAACCGATGTCAATTTTAAAGTATTTCCCTTCATTTTTGGTTATTAATAAGACGTACAGAACAGTAGGTATTTGGAAAGAGTGTGGCTGGGTTTATAGTAATTGTCAGCGCGATAAATCATTTTGTAGCTATAGTTTCGCAATACCCCAGCCCTAAGACAGCATGATCATTTTTATTTATGTGTATCTTCTGTCCTGCCTCTGAACACAGTTTCAGCTGGTGTTTTCTTGCGGTCTCCCCTCAAATGTGCTCACCATGTTTGGGCAAAGCCCTAGATTTTGTGGCAGTTGTGTTAAATTTATAGTTTTTTAAACTGATTTTCCAGCGCTCGAGCTGGACCGAAGTCGAAATTCCCTAACTGAGCTCAGTTAATGCAAGTTGCTCGGCACGTCTGAGTTTTATTATAAGAGCGCAAAACACACACACACACACGCAAATAAAATGAAGATATTTTATGTGCGGATCTGTCGCTCATTATATTTTATGTATTTGCATTAGTGACGCATTTTATGACGTGTGTGGCACCAGTGATGGTTATTCTGCAATTAATCTCAAATATTTAAATATTTTATATTATAATTTGTATATATTTTATATTTTTATATTATAAAGAGTTCGGATGTCCAATGCATTATATAAATGTAGAAGCGTTTTAACATCAAGCTATTATTAAATATGATTCATTATGAAACTCTTAGCATTCTCTGTATCTGATGCGCTTAAGACCATTAAACCACAACGATGCGGTTATTTTATGACAGCAATTTTGCATATTTGCTATTGTCCCGCACTTCGACCCTTTACTGCATAAGTGGTTATGAAAGATGGCTGGATATTATAGTCCTAAATGTTGTTTATTTATGATTACTGCAATACATTTGATCGATTGTCAGAACTTGCGACACACAGTGACAGTCGTAGTTGTTTTATTATTATTAATGGTCATGATTAGTGTGTAAATACCACGAACATGTGATATTTTAAAATTCCGTAATTCTTAAATTCTGTTATTTTCCGACCTGACGTATTTTTTCTTTGCTAATTTAGGCTGTGTTTTTTCATTTCTTTTTTTTTTGGTATATATATCGTAATAAACACGATTGCATGCGCAAAGGAAAATAAACCTATTTGAATAATTAATCAAAATTTGGAGAGAAGTGTGAATCGAACAATAGCTTAATTTATTTGTCTAAATTATATGTGAATACTTTATTATATTATTACATTACAGAAACATATAATAACTCACACGCTGTGTTTGTTGTTCGACCATTTCAGGTATATTTGTTTACTGTTAATTGATGGTTGTGTATGTGGCTGGAATTTTATTCTTGTCTCGGATAACCTGTGCTTGTTAATATATTGAAGTCTGCTGTGGAGTGTGAGTGTATTTTAGTCGTTGTCTATCGGGATATATCACTATCTGTCTTTTATGCACGACTTTGATTGATGACTTGTTAACTTAACCTCGGCCTTCTTAAACCAGAAGCTACTTTCATTGTAAAAATTTGTTCAGGAAACTAAATTACCGATCTGCGCTGTGTTCTATGGGGGGGCCATAAAACCAAATTAGACTTTAATATTTCCTATTTAAACATATAGAGGCAGTTATATATTAATTAGAAAAGAATTTAGAATGTTGGTCTTTAATTGAAAGAATACGGAAGGAATACTTAAATGCGGAGTTCCACGTTCATTCTATACCTGCAAACGCGTTAATTCAATTGTCCGATTCATCTTAAACATTAAGGACTGTAATGCAGATTATCACATAATTTCATTCAATCGTTAAAGAGAAAATGTAATAGTAACGTTATGCGTCTCAGAAATCGTGTTGTTATGATAAGAGGCGGTCGTAATGCTGAGAGTAACGTGTTACGTTTACACCATATATTTTTACAGTATCCTTTAATTATGCCGAGTAACACTATAAATGTCGGTCGTAGGAATGTAATTCGATTTCCACAATTTACTGGTGGATAAGGATTTTGGTAACCCATTTCAGAAAGTAGATTTTCACACATTTCAACAGTGCTTCTGTTCTACAATGAAGCATACATGATATATGTATTTTTAAGGAAATGCCATTTAGTTTCCAAATATCATATTCTGAGCTGCAAAACAATTCCTCTAAATCAACCGCACTTAAAAAAATAGCTGAAAAATAACCGCACTTAAAAGGTAGCTATTCTGAAGGCTGACATTTTACCGTCACTTCTTGCAAACTACAGAATCCTTTCATTCGTATTGCTTGAAATATAAACATTTAAGTACCTTATTGTGCCCATAATTTGCAGCCGTTTAAATTGTCAACACAGGTTTTTTAAAAGTTGGTATATCTGACCACGGATGATGCCGGGGAACTGCAGACACGTATGTAAATTGAACACGGCGCCTTTTGTAATGCGTATAACTCCCGCGTTTTGTGGTACTCACCATAGCAAGAAATGAGCGCTCCGTTGTGTCCGCTCTCTTGGTGATGTTTGCTTCCTTCAGGGGGAGTTTTGCAAGAGGATCTCTGCATGAAGAGGTGGTATTTGTTAAAGGTGCCTTCCCCAGAAGTGGCATCCAATGACTGGCATTCCTGTTGGAATGGGCTCCGCGACTTTTCCCCGTATGCCTGACCTTTGTTGGTCAGGAAAGTGGGACTGTATTTGGTGTCACTCGCTTGGAATGTCCTAAACGGGTTTGCCTGGTGATCCCTACCTTGTGGTGTAGACGGACTATAATATGAATCCATGGATGTCATATCGCAGTATGAAACGCACGTCTCGGCGTTCATTCCTAAAAAAACTTAGAAGGGAAAAAGACGTCCAAACTTTTTTTTCCCTCTCTTTCCTTTTGGAGAGCGATGCAAGCAGATTTGCTCTTCCTCTCTTCTTGTTCCGCAGGCGAACACACATACACACTCACACACACACACACACACAGTGCCGTGGCAGCTGGGTTTGGTTATAAAATGATTCAGATGTTTTCCAGAAACTGCAAGCTGACCCAAAGCTAAAAAGCCCCCTTAAGGTTTAGACGGGTAACAAAAAATGCCTCTTTCTTCAGAGGATGCTTCGCAGAACTCCCTGGTATAGACTTTAAGTACAGAACTGGCGTTGGTTATTATGTAGATGACGTGATGAATGCGTGAGGTCAGACCTATGCCTAAAAGAAAAAAAATCCTGTTTGTTGTAAATATGTGGGGGAGCACTGAACACATGACATTAATGTAATTAGGATATGAATATATAAATGATTGAATGTGAAGGGCAACACGGAGAGAGCAATTTAATGGTTATGACACAGTTGATTCGTAATGGTTTGTGAAGGGGGTACTTGTCTGGGCTCGAGAGCCGTACAAAAGATCATACGCGAACTAAACTCAGTGATAAGTCAGTAGGCGATGCATGCTGGTCGGACGACCTCAAAATTACCTTATTCCGACACACACGTATGTGCATTAAAAAGTGACTTTGCCCTTTTGAATGTTTAGTTGCATTATATGAGATGTCTCTGGTGTTTGTCTTTATTTAAGTGTGAAGAAAGCCAAACGTGGGATTTATGAGAATATACGCGTGTATTGATTTCAAAGTTCGTCGAAAGTTACTGTCCCACGGGGTGAAACAGTAGTGAACAGATCGGTGATGGTTCCGTTAAACTATCGAATGGATAAGATACATATTGGTTTGAAAATTAAAGTTAAAGGGTATATGCCACGTCAGTTCCATCTGAGCTTTGACACTCTCTCAAGGCTGTTTCGTTCGGATTTTTTTTCTGTAAAATTTTGTATAATATAGGACTAGTATTTGTTATTTAAATGTGTTATTTTAAGTGTTTACCATACTATTACAATATTACTATTATATTTATTAGTATGGTTACTTAATTACAGAAAGTCTGTTATATATGCGAATACTAATGTCATTCTTTAATTTCTGTCCGCTTATTTATGTATTTTAAGATTTATATCAGCCATTTATTTACTTGACTTTTAAAATATACCCCGTTTAATTCCCTAGACTGCCTTTTATTTTTTTGCGTTTTTCGTTCCAGATGCGTTTCCGCAAATGATGCGGGGCAGTACTGTTTTAATCGATTGAAACACCAACAAAAAAAGCAATGGCTATTTGTGAGTAAAGTTATTTATGTTAACTGTTATTATCGCTCCCTATTTGTTGCGTTTGCGGTGAGCTGAAAGTATTAAATATTTCGGCTGCTCTTGTTTCTTTGTAATTAAACGTTATTAATTATATCAAATTATACACACTTACTCAAACACCAAACATAGACATAAGCACTGGATATATGCGTAACAAAATCAAATGGTAAAAATCTGCGATAAATGTTATTTTACATACATGTATGTCAGATGTTTCTTTTGGTAGTCCTCGCAAATTAACATACAATGTAATGTGTATAGTTTTATTTGCCAACCTGCATTTGACATGTACTTCATTATTATGCCCACAACGATTTAAATAATATTCTAACGAAATCCCAAGTATCAAGAAACGTGCGGAGCTAATGAACGTGCCGGTGAATTCCATCAGTATACCGTAGACATGTGGGAAGGTGAGGGACAGCAAGGTGAAGTTGGAGATGTTCATTTACTGTCTTTTTTCCGACGTTACCATGTGACTTATCCTAGTATATATGTTTGCTTTGCCTGTGAGTGACCTTAATCCATACCAGAGGCGGCTCGACCACTGAGATTTTGGGGGGTAGTGCCGGCTCTGTTTGTAACACACTATTATGAAACGAATAGTATTGAAATTACTCAAACGTCATTTCAAAACACAATTGCTCTCTTCTTTGGAAAAAAATCACTATTATAATATTGTGAAATGTATTATCATATCGCTGCCTAATTTTTTAGCTACTAGCCGCTACTGAAATTTCATGAATACATTGATTTTGGTTGCCCCCAATGTTGAATTCGTTGTATTTCCTTAATTGCACAGGACGACGGACCTTGGCGGGCATAAACCGAGAAATGAACACTGTGAGAGACAGACCAGACTTGTGGCACCGAATCAATAATTTTTCAATCAATTAATCAATCTATCTGTCTATTTATCTGTCTGTCCGTCATATCCGTCCTGTCCGTGGTCGACTGAAAAAATATGGAATTTTTTGTTTTTGCTTTCTTTTGGCGCGTTGTTTTGTGTCTTCCCATGATTGTTTTGTCGCACACTAAACATTACATCAAATTTAACGTGCGCAGTTTAAACTAGCAGACTTCGACCATTGCATATTTTATCAGATGCTGGGACGTTTTCCCTGTTGTTTGAACGTAGTTTTTAACTCAATATTTGAATCCTTTACAGGCAATAGTATATTATATGCATCATTTAAATGTATTTTGTTGTATCTTACTTAAATCCTAAATCGGACGACGTTTTGATAACAGTATAGAGTCTCGTGTCATTATTAAAGGAATCAATGTTAAATCTCGCGACTCCGATTATCCACAGTGTGGTTGTGATGTGGTTCCTTGGAGGTCCGTTATTCGTATACTTGAGATTTCACGCACTGGTAAACGCAGCATTCTACATTTCAAGAACAAGCGTCCCAAACGACTAACTACGAGACTAACTTAAAATATTTCGAGTTAATACTTTGTTACGTTATGTTGGTAATTCAAAACATTTGTAGTCGCGTCGTGACTCCTACTTCGGTGGTGCACCCCTTTCAATTGCCAAGCACCTTAATTTCATCTACTGTCGATGTGCATTACAAGTAATTGTCATAAAATGATGTTGGATCTTTTTGCAAGAGTGGGGGACATGATACCAGTTGCATATTTGCAGGGGCACCGCCCTACTTGGACAGGTGACTACTGGCAAGGTCATCTTAAACCGTGTAGAAAAAAATTAGCTGCCAATTTTATGATTAAGGATTTTTTTCCCTCTTTCAGCAAAAAAAAAATGTCGGGTAACATTCATGTAGACCTATAAAATGTGACTGTGCTACGTATTTGGATATATAATTTGCCGTGAGTGAAATATTGTTACAGTTACAGAAATATTGTTACAGTTATGTTTTATATTTACGAACAGTCATTTTGTCAACTCTAATCACAATTTACAGTGATGCACGTTTGCAATTTTTTTTTTTTTTGCTTAAGCCACACTTCCCTATACAACATTAGCAAAACGTTATTGGCGCTAATTTGCTTTATTTGATTCGACTTTTCTAGAATATTTAAACTGGTGTATAATCCAAATAAGTAAAGCATTGAATACTTAGTTACCGAATGTAATGAGGCTGAATAAATGGCGAAATTCCCTGCGTGAGCGGCGGTAAGAATTATTGTGTTGAAGTTATAATATTTTTTTGTTTTTATTTGGAAAATATCCTCATTATTGTTGTTGTTGTTAATATTAACAATGAATATTAGGCCTATTTATCACATGACTATTATTATTATTGTTGTAGTTGTTATCGTTAGTAGTGGTTGTAGTATAGTATTAGTGTGTTTGTTGTTGTAGTATTTTCTAGAACAGGCATGCTTATAAGTTGTTTCGTTGTTGAGTGGGATGTAGCGGGAATGTTGATTATATTTAGCCATTACTCTTTGTGTATAAGTATTCTGTTTCCTCCTCGATTGAAATTTCGGTTTATCTTTAAACTGTCTTTTATGTGCAGCAATTAACTTTTCTCTGTAAATTCACTCTAGCTTAAAATGATATACGCTGTCCAACGCTGACTGTCTCAATAAACCGAAGGCCATTAGCAATGGTATCCAATGCTCTGTTAGCCCATCTACTCCTCATAGCGGCGGATTTAATGCATTGTTCTTTGAAACCCGCAGGTACTAGTGATTTTGTGTAAAACCTTAATCTTTGCTTTATTTATATTTGCCTAAAAATAAGAAATGTATATCTACAGTATTGTGCGCATCCGGTTATGCACAATAAGAAAACTAAATTAAATAGATTAATACTACTACTACAATTACTACTACTACTACTACTAATAATAATAATAATAATAATAATAATAATATAAACAAATAAAACAATAAATAAACTACTTATGTTACCAATGTTATGTTACCTGCTGTATTTAAATCACTGTTTGTTCTGAAAATACTGTACTGGACTCATTTGTATAGGCCTATATAGCATAAGATTTTATAATGATAATCTTTGACCAAGGAATTTAAATCGGATGGCATTGTAATTACTTCCCATTTAACCTTTTAATTTATTACATTTTTCCTTGGATTAAAGCGATTAGATCTTCAGAAAACAGAGTTAAAAACTGTTAGGTAAAAAATTTCCGAGTAGGATTTTTCCAGGTGTTTGATCTCATTAAAGCGCATTTACCTAATAAACTTCTCAATTCAGTTTCATTATACCACCTGTTTCTCGGCTGCACCTGCACATAATTATTTTGTTTTGCAAAATCGATTAAAAAGCAATTAACGCAATGTACTATTAATTATAATTCCTGTTTCGAAAGAATTCGTATTTTTCGCTGTTGCTATTGATTTGGGTGCTTTAAGTGATATTCATTGTCAGATCAGGGACAAATGGCTGTAGTGGTAATATTACAGTTGATTCTTGCTATTATATTTCGTTAAAGGTTGTTAAACTGACGAAATAGAATTGTTTTCCAGCCAACGGCATAGGGTATGGTTTGATATTTATTTATCTATCTATTTATTTATTTATTGGGGGTCATTTGGTATATTTGGGGGTGGGGGTGCAAAGGTCTATTTGGGGATGGGGATGATGAAGCAAAATTAAAAACATTGAGTGAATTTTATTAGCGGTATGTTGAAAGGAACATAAGTGGTAAATTAACTATCGATTTTTTGTTCCATAGTATTTAAACTGCGACACTTTAATGAAATCTACTACTAAATTGTGATAAATAATACATTTATTTTGGTCATTTGTTCGTTGTAGATATTGTCGAAGGTTGGTGTTAATTGGATGTAATTAAAATACAACGCTTTATTATTTTGTCCCAGGGTGTGACATCTTTTTGGAAATGGAATGTCTATTGAAGTAAAAATATATGGATTTGTATTTCCCAGGTTGTTGTATATTTTTCTGAATGTGGCGAGCACCGAATGTTTGGATATTTTTGTTCAGATCTTTATCCAAATAAATAATTAAATACATAAGTAGATAAACAAACAAACAAACAAGCGAAGTAAATGGATTCTGGCTGACTCCACTCAAAGGAGTTTTAGTGTAAACAACTGCGCTATCGGTTAAGTCCACTTTATTTTTCATATTATTTGTATTAGTTTCCAATATATGATCACCCATGTCATCTTTTTAACATGTCGTGTTTCCGAAATGGACTTTTGCCTTGTCAAACTTTTCATTAGTAATTTTAGTTGTAATATTTATGGAGAGAAGATATTAATTTCGATTAAATATAGTTTAATCGCACAATTTTATGTATTCATACTGGGATATATTATTTATCGTAAAATGTTTTCCGGTCTATTTTCACAGCGTATTTTTTCTGTAATGAAGTCAATATATAGTAAAGTTTATTAACCGTAATCTTTAACTCTTGTTTACATTTCGGCTGTATTCATTTGTTTGGATATTCATTAAATTAGTTAAATAAGGAGGTACTGTGCTTAGGTTCTTTTTCTTACCTCCAAAAAACTACTTTTTAAATATAGGACGCGAAAACCCTGATATGTTTAAGCCGCTCAAAGCTCTGTGTTTGTCAGAGATAAGACACGGTCAACGGAAACGTAATCAAGAATGCAAAATTTTACCACAAGCCTTAGCGCATTTTTAGTTCTGAATGCCGTTTGCCATTCTGGCTGCCCACGCATACAAGTATGAAAGAGAATTGTATTGTTAACAGCAGCGCTGCGTTCCTTTGCATGTGTTTACATTCTCCCTATTATGTTAGTTATTCAGAAGTACGAAGGGCCCTGTTTAATTTAGTGGCCGCTTAAGTAAAACAAAGAGCGGCGTCTCCTTTGGTACCAGCGCTCCCCACGGTGTTTAATTACCACGTGCTGCCGTATAGGCACTCATGATGCGTCTACAGAACATCAAGCCACCTTAACGTCAGGCATTTCCAAATAAATACGTGGCACAATGCAAGTCAAAGTCCAGAAACTACGACTTTCTTTCCCGCATTTTGTTTCCTTGTGAATGATCCCACTAAGTGAAATGCATTAGTAACAGACAGACGAGCAACAGCCCGCTGTTTATCACAGAACAAATGCTGAGACTAAGTTATTTCATTTATTGTATTTCATTCAGCTTCGACAAAACTTTAGATAAACATCTGATGACCTTGTGTCCCAGACAGCACTGACCTCCTTGTCCTCTCCAAAAATGGGAGCAGCTTTCCTTAAAATGCAGAGGGCAAATCAGAATTGTTGTTTTGTAACTGAATAGCTTAAAATACTGAAAAGGAACCCAAGATGCAGGAGCCCCCTCCTTCCCATCCCCCCCCCCCACTTGGTTCCTGTGGACAGGTATCTCGCAGACATGATGTAATTTGCTTATTTATGCTGCCATTAGGGACAGGCCGTGTTACAGGGCTTGAAGTGGGAGCGGCAAATCCGCTTGGTACTAGAGTTGGTGCATTAAGCCTGGGAGCTGTCAGCGGGGGGCAGGCGATGGCAGAACGAATGCACAAATGCAAACCGGCCCTTGTGTCCATGCATGGGTAACATGGCGCCGCGCAAGCCAGCACACTCTCCTCGCCTGATTGGGTATGAAAGGAGCGACCAGCCAGCTTGAAAGGTGCCTATATGTTTACAGCCTGCTGTCTCAGAACGTCAGTGTTAATTAGTTTCAGCAAAGCCAGCCTCCGCATCCGCATTCGTTGCTGTGAAAGCGGGGCCTCTTGATACCAGGACTGATAAGTGATCAGTCATCGACATGGAGGGCTGCACGGGCCCGAATGACTGAACTTGACTGCTGGCACTTTTTTCTGCTGAGTGTGTCTGATTTGCGTTCCACCCCCCCCCCCCCCTCCCAATTCCATGACCTTCTTGTCTTCATATATCAGAAATCTCATGTGCCAGTAAAAAAAGTAAAAAAAAAAAAATGCCTAAACAGTGGTGACACATTTCGAAAAGCTCAACAAAACTATCAAGCAAACATGCCAAAAATAGCAGATGAGATTCAATACATTAAATAATATTAAATTCCATGCAGAATTCATGCATGTCTAAGGTTTTTCCATTTGACATTCTTTAGCTAGTGATGGCCAAACTTATGTTTATCCAACAAATCTAGGTGACCATTGTCCCACATTCAGGCTAGATAAAATGCAATTTAAATGTACAGACAATGCTTACCTTGCCCATGGTTGCCCCTGTCTATTCAGCATGTGGAAACCTGAATGGCCATGTCTGTTTCTCGGTTTCCCACTGGAGATGGGCCCAAGTGTTCAGTCACTGGCCAAACGATCCATTTCACTCTGCAAAGTTCAGCTGCAGCTCCAGGCCAGATCTATGGGAATGAACATTCCCTCTCAGATACCTGAAAATCTCCATGTCCTGAGAGCTATGTTTGCGCTCTCTGTCCCAAAGTCAGCATTAACCTTTCAGCACTGACGTGTTCACGTTCCAGAATGATGTAGCCTTGGTTTTTTCTTTTTCGGTGTTGAATTGTGAACATTTTAGAATGGTGTAATCTGTATGGCCCTTCAGCAACACACTAGTCACATTCTAGAACTCCAGAATGGTCTAACTTACCAGTGGCTTAGCTGACAGTAAGTATGGAATATCAGAATCTGCCTGTATAAGGTTTTCAACTGTACAAATACTTCAAATGTATTCATTGAAAGAAAGCTTGCACACTGTAATGCCCCTACAAATCTGTGTTTGAAGCAGTATTCACAGCTGCAACACTGGCATCCTTATTCTGAACGGACTTGTATACAGATATGGGCTCATGTCTGGCCACAGACACCTTAACCAGATAAACCTTGCAGCGCTGCAGTGAGTTAAAGATCCCGGTGGATACAGTGTGCCCTTTGTGCGGCACGCGGATCCCCCCAGGCACGGCCATTTCTGATGAGTCTTTGTAGCTTGTCCTGTTTCGGAAGCAACAGAGGTTTTGAATGTCCCATGCAGCAGCCCCATCGTCTCAAAAAGCTGTCTTTCAAAAACTCACTTTTCTGCATTACAGTGTGATGTTTATTGCTAGTGCAGCAACACCCTGTCACCTGGACCCTGCTGTATCTGGGATGCTATTGTCTGTCTTCTCTTCTGCATTCCACTTTCATCCTCTAGTCACTGCTGCCTTAATATGTACATTGCATATATTTACATCATGTGCAGCATGTACATACCGTACATTGGTTCATTTATGGGGATTCAGTCAGTGTTGGGCCTGAGGATTATAATAATGCCTCATTTGTCCGTCGCTTTATACAAAATAAAATAAATGTAGGTGAAAAACATAAGGAAACTTTGATATATTAATGTACGGAAGTGTATAAGTTAGGCTGTTTTGGAGAATTTTCTGTGGCACGTTCATGCAGTTTTTGTAAAAAATGAAGGTAAATCTGCTACGGTTTCTGCTCCTTTCCAGTTCATCCAGTTGCCTTCGAACCAGTTTTCCAGTACAGGGGTGTGCATTGTTGGCATTTTTTCAATCATTCTACATATATATTATTGAAATATGTAAATGTATAAATTCATATGTGTTATGTATCTTATGTGTAAATGTTAATACAGTATGTAAATATTAAAGCCCAGATTAACTGTACTGAGAGCTTTACACTATTAATGATGCTCATCCATTCATGTGCAAAACATTTTTTTGTGGATTTATGGAAAAATATTTTGTATCTACATATACGATTGAAACAGTGAAAACAATGAAAGCTAATAATGCAGATAATTTTAACAGTATTTTATCAGTATTTGATTTGTCAGTATTACATAATTTTTAGCTTCCAGACAATGTAATATTACATGTATTTAGATTATTAATTAATAGAATTTATACATATTTGTGAGGTTTCCACCCTCACATATGATTGTTTAAATTTCTTTTTTTTACATTGTGGTGTGTGGTTTTTCTTAAATCAACCGGTCATGCTTTAGGCACATTAAAAACCTTACTATTATTAATAAGTTGGAAACCATATATTAAGTCGAAACACCGCGTCTTGCATTTATTTTGTTCTAAGTATCTCCATCTGAGGCCGTCTAAAACATTATTCATTAGGTTTGTATAATTGTATGCTGTAGGTAAAACAAATAACACCTACATTCTGTTGATTTTAGGATTGCACTGTTTGTGTTTTTATGATAGTATTTATTTGAAAAGTACTTACCAGTGCTACTGTGTAAGTCTGAAATTGTTTGCTTTATTTTGCTTGCCGTTTGTTGCAATTCATGATTTTTATGTGCAATTTAAGGTGCCAAGTATTGTTGGGCCTTTAAGAGAGAGCAGCACTTTCCAATACAGCATTTCTTCGCTGTCTGATTAAGCACCGCTAACACTGGCTGGTAAATGTCTCCATCAGAAACAATAGAATTTTTCACTCTCTGACATTCACCAAAGGGGCTGTACTCAGAGATGTCTGCCCTCAATAAGCACTGACAAATTTTCCGCTTTATTAAAACGCGAGACCATTTTCTAAGCCACAACATGCTCGTCCCCAGAGGATTGTCTATCAAAGACTGACCACTCTCTGCCCTTTGCAATGTAACCTAAGATATTTCACGCAATGCTTAATGAAGAACATGGTTTCAGAATAGAAGGGAATAAATGTAGGTGAAGATAGTGTTACATATGACTGTGTTGCGGGACCGTGGTAACCCATGGCGATTAATCAGATGCTGTGATGAACATTTTCTCATAAAGTGGAGCACAGGAGCACGTGATGAATGGGAGTTGCGGTTGGCTTAGTTCACGGGGGAGGGGGGTCTGCTGCAGATGCAGGAGAAGGTGCTGCTCTAAGGGAGGTGGCAACAAACCAGTCAACCCAGATGAGGGGGTGAGGTGTTGGGGAGGGAGGGGGCACATAAGCACAGGCTCCCTTCGTGCTGCGCAGGTATTCGTTAACGAGGCTTGTACCATAGTTTTCATCATTGTTTTATTACCGATTAAATGCCCTCCTGTAAAAGAGTGGCCTTTTCCCCCAAAATTATAATGAGATTTCTTTTCTGGGGGGGGTTGGCTTTGTAACTGCAGTGAACCCCTGGCCTTCGAGCTGGCTGCAGGTTTCGCACAGGATGTGGAGATGGATCTATGCGATCCCCGTGTCTAATGGCGCCATTCCTTCTTCTATGCATTTCCCTACGTCCCCCTTCAGCATTTGATTCTAGCCATGAATTTTAAGGTATTAAGGTGCTTAAAACAGTAAGTGTCTACCGTGTCCTGGCCCACTCTGGGTGCCGTCTCAGGCCCCCTGAGAACCAGGCGTGGGGCCTGATGTCAGTGTCCGTGCTTTATGACGGCTTCATGACCTCGTATCACCTATCAGCCAGTGTGTCCAGTATGTGGTATCGACTGACATGTTTATTTTATTTATTTTATTCATCCACTTACCCATCGACTGTCTTTGTATATTTTTTGTATATCATGCCATTGTTTCATTTCTGGAATTTAAAATGCAATTGTTGTGTTGTGTAGGGCAAAGAAACTATTGAAATCGAAATATTTGCCTATGGGAGAATTATTTACACAAAGTCTTACGTACTTTCCATTTTAGGCAAGAAGTACAGAAACAAAAAGCACATATGTGGTTTGGGGGGGCTGTTGGATTTATTTTTTTGTTTTTTAAATTACCTGACCTGGTGGGTCCCTGAGCCAAGATGGTGCGAGAAATGTGAAGCTCAGCAGCGACGACATTGGCTGAGGCAGACGGGACCGATGTGGCATGACTGCCCAGCTGCCGGTGGACAGCCACCCAGCTGCCCAAGTGCCCGCAGCGGCTCAGCTTTGCCCACTTCGCTCTGCCCATCAGTCCTCTGACTCCATTCTCCCATTTTACTGCTAATCCATCCTCTCGCCATCACTGCTCCATGTGTCATAAAACAAGACCCTTTTATTAGAAAACATAGAATTAATTTTTATCCCTGTACCACACACTCCATCCTCAAATGCATCAGTGGGAGTCTGAAGATTTTATATCACAATTCATTAACATAAAATAACAAAACAAAAACACTTTTGAAAAAGGGGCAGCCTTTGATTATGTAATACAGTGGTACCTGAGAACTTGAACTTAATCCGTTCAGAACTCGGGTTCGAATCCTAAAAAGTTCGAGTTCTGATCAAATTTTCCCCATAAAAAATAATGGAAAACCAGTTAATTGGTTCCCGGCCCCAGGAAATTACACCTAGATATGTCTTTTTTAGTTTTTAAATGCAAAACAAACAGGATAAAATAAGTAGAGCATATACTGTACTAAACACATCTAAGCACATTTATCAAAACAGTAATTTAGTAAGAAAATAAATGTATCCAAACAATGTGTAAAGTTAAAAAAAAAAAGCTATGTATCCTGCCCTGACCGTCCACTCCTTCCGTGTGCCACGCCCCCTCGTTAACCCCGTGTGAGATCCCCTTGTGATCAGCGGTATCTGGTTGTTGTCATCAGTCCTCTGTATTTAGTCTATGTTTCAGGTTTGTTTCCCCAATCTGGTTATTGTATTGTCCGTCTGCATTTTGCCTGCCTTACCTGTAATTAAACCCCATATTCCCCGATACACTGATGTCTGTGCCTTTGTCTCCATTGTGTCCACGCTCAACATGACAATTTTATTATAAATAAATGTATTAATGATTTATTATTAATAATTTTAAAATAATGAATAAGGAATCTTTTTTTAAATGTATTTTCTTATATAATACTGTTACTGTCTATCATTGTCTAAATGTATTTTTACTGTTTAAATACATGTATTCAGTGTAAACATGCTGCTATCACAGCCAATGCCAGGCTGAGACTCTGAGACTGAAGCTTTTGTTTCCTCTGAGAGACGTGCTGCGTGACTCATTTCCCCGCCGTACAAGTTATCTTAGGTCGCCGTTCACGGTTTGACTTCTGAGATTCAGATCGAGGTAATTTTTTTTTTGAGCTGGTTGGTTTGACTTTTAAGAAACTAGAGTTCTAATGAGTTTGAGGACTGAGGTACCACTGTAATTAGTAAATGTGTTACATAAATTTATTTACTCTCCTCTTCTGAAGAATAAAGTGCTCTAACTCCAGTGATATGCAATGTGTCCTGTGATAAATCTGTATAAACTGTAGAAGAATTAAAGCCCGCACATTAAAATAAGAAATACACAAAATATTACCCACAATAGGAAGTTAAACATTTTTCACTGAGCATCATGCTGGCTAACGGATGCTGAGTAATGAACATAGTATTTCAGGCTTAAGTCACAAGACCAGGCCTGCTGCTGTAGTACTATACCAGCCTGAACTACTCCAGTAAATTATCCATTTGTATAAATGAGCCAAAGGAGGGGTTACTTTGGATTAAAGTGTTGCCTAATTAAGAAAATATTTGTCCCTTGATTTAAATGGACATGCGCTCCATTGCCTCAGTGGGCATGGAATGGCAATGATACAAAGACACACATTTCCCTAGTTTCCTTTTTGACGTCCTTTCTGTCTAAAGAAACAAAGGAAAAGGCACATTCCCTGGCTTCCACAGAGTAAGCCCATCATTGATCTAACTATGGCTACTTTTTAATTGCTGTTCTCACTCCTTCCGCAAACCGTAATTACAAGAGGGCTATTAGCAAAACGAAGTGATCAGTAATAGAGTAAACTGTACCACCAACGCTGCTGCTGTTTACAGCTTGCTAGGGGGTTAAATGTGTGGGCAATAAAATGCTCCGGCATTCGTTCAGGTCCAAAATATGAAGCCATATTCGAGGTTAGTCCTTTTGTCCTCCACTTAGAAAGTCATAAAACCGGAGTGGTGATCTTTTATAAACCTGGTCTTTATCAGCATTTCCTCCACAATTATTGTCCTCATTTCGTCATGAGACACTGAGAAAGAATGTTGTCCAGTTACTGGCTATCCCATCAGGGCACCCCCCATTTAAAAAGCTATTTCTCTTAGCGGGGAATTCTTGTGTCTGGAAGGGTCAGCTATTTGTGTATTTTCGTATAAAAAAACAAGGATATGGATGAGACACTGACCAACTCCTACCAGAAAGTCTCTGAGTGGGCTATTGGACATCATTGCCTGCGGCGATGTCGTTTGATTCTGCCCTTTGACTGCAATAACAAGCCGTAGCGAAGGGGGGAAGAATCATCTGCATTGTTTGGCAGTAGTAGAGGATGTCCACTTCCTGCCCAGCAGAATGTGATGAGGAGGAAGCAGATTCATTAGCTTTCAAATCCCTTATTTTAACATAAATGGAGTGGGTACACACTTGGAGTCAATTGGAGTTCTAGAGAACGTGACATCTGTAGCCATTTTTACATAAATGAATGCTGTTCTTATCACACGGTTGGTGGAGAAGGAGCGAGCAGCTCGGCAGTTGTGTTGTCCTGCTGTCCGCAGGGATTCTCACCCACCTGCCTGGCTGCAGTCACGGCCATCCACGCCAGACGACCTAACCCCAGATGTGGAAATGGTCCATCTCCAGCAGTAAACAGCTCCTACTGCCCGCAGGCACATTTGAAATTGATTAGCTCCCGAGGCACGTTGTTGCGCCAGTCTGTCAGGCCCGGCGCGATAACCATCTTGCGCACACGTTCGTCGTGATATCTGATGATGGCCTGCACTGCGTTTGCTGACAGCAAAATCTGCTCGGGGTGCGTTTAACTCAGAAAGGGTGTGTGGAGTTGATTATTGTGGCTCTGAGACATGAGTGTGGCTTGGCGGTTATAAACGATGCGGCTCCCTGTGTCACCGATAGTGACCCCTACAGCTTGACAGTTCGTAACGCTGTTCCTGGCTAATCTCCGCAACACTATGGCTTTTTTTTTTACTGAAAGAGGTGATTTGTGCTCGGTTGTTGTTAATTTATGATCAGTTGACAAGTCATTCAGGAATATATAGCTGTGTAATTTCACTGTTTACTCGTGTAATTTCACTTGGTTTCACACTTAGTGCAACAAGATTAAAAAAGTAATTTTGTGATCAAAGAAAAAATAAAACAAAAGTGATTGCCATTTCTTTTGTACAAATCCATCAGGCTATTCATTTTTCTGAAAACATACATGTTACGTGCCGGCACGTAACAATACATATTACCAGTGATTTAAATACTTGTCTGACAGTATGCAGTATTGTTTTCTGACTTGTTGAAAAGATACACAGTGAATTTCTCTCTCAGATGATGCTGGAAAGCAAAAAAATTGGTGGCATGTAACGTTTTTATTTGAATCATTTATAATGTTAAATCTACTCACAGATCCACAATATCACAAGATTTCCAGTGACAGGTGATTTTTTTTAAAGGTCATGCTTAAATGTTTATTTGAGTTCTTGAGTTTAAACAGCCATTTGAGTCCAGGGCTTGGGCTCCTGTTTTACTTGGTTTGGGCAACGAACGTTGCCATTAAGCTACCCGAGAGCTAACAGGAAACATACCGCTATTACATGGAAGGGCCCAAACACAACGGATCTGTGTGTCATTCAAGCATGACATTTTAAACAAATGCTTTTTTCAAAGGGGGTACTGTTGCTGCTTCTTCCCCCCCTGCCCCCCCCCCCCCCAAGCCC
>JABFEA020000021.1:4403800-4418928 GCA_019775915.2 Cyphomyrus plagiostoma | reverse complement strand
CCCCCCCCAAGCCCACTCCCACCCCCCTCCCCTGCAGGGGAAACACATCACGCTATTGACCGCATTGGGCTGGTATTGACCGCATTGGACTTACCTAGACATAACAACTCAGGACGTATGTTTTTTATTAACTCACAGTGCACCTACAATTCGATAATTGGGGCACTTTAAAACCCTTCAGCCAATCTCGTCCTGTCCCCGGCACAGCAAAGAAGAGCAAATAAACCTCCTTGTTCCTCGCTTGCTCTCTTTCTCCATCTTTCCGTCTTCCTGTCCGCGTGACTTGACCAGAGAAGGCGTAAGGTTCCATGTCATTCTGGAAAAAACTTCGTGGAGCCAGCTGCCCCCCTGGCACCAAGGAAAAGAGGCAGCTTCATGGCTTAAGTATGCTAAGGACAGATATGGCTGTTATTAATACAGAAATACTAATAAATTTCAAATTCAGTAAACATTACAAATGGTATACATGCACAAAAATATATATGTGTGGGTTATTTCTGTAATACAAAATTTATGCACACGGTAAACATATAAATATCCCATCACCTATTATTTAAATTTCACTTAGGATACAGTTTCTGCTAAAACGTATTCCAGTTTTTATAGGTTTTGGTAGCAGAACTAAGACAAACTAATTTGTAATACATAATTATACGTTATCTGTTATAAGGTTTTTAATGGAAGCAGCATGGAACCCTTTCACAGTTACCACTAGTACTAAAATTGTAAACTTCTGTCTTGTGAAAATTCATTTTACATTTCATTTGTTATTTTACTGAAGGATTTCCTTCACAAATCATTTGTTTTATGTCATTATTTGTATGTCTGAATTAAAATTGGCTGTGGAAGATGAAAGCAATGTAATAATCTGACATTGCATACAATATATTTCAATGGAATTCATGAAATAGCTGTTTAAAAGTAAGAGCTAGTTTCAAACTGAGTAAACTTAAATAAAACATAAATTTGAAATACAATGATGATAGCTAAAAAGCAAAGAAATTAAGGTAACAATTGACGTCTTCAACTGTATGGTCCTATAATCCTAAAATATAATGAATGTTAGCTTTTACTGTCGCTGCCAAAAGCACAGACTTAATGTTGATTATTGTGGCAGAATTTGTCACAAAACTAATTATTCAAGTGTGGTTATTACAATTATTTAAAACCGGAATCCTGGTCAGTAAGAATGAGTTGGATCAGTTGTGTGTACTTATTAAAAACAGCAGATAGGGTAGCAGTTAAGGGCAGGAACTTCCTGAATGATTAACCTCAAAATCCCTTATGAACCTTGTGCTGTAGTAACAACAAGCAAGATACGTAATCTGAGTTTCTAGAACAAAATATCCCGATGGGAAAAAAATATTTCAACTACAGTTCTGGAAAAAAGGAATTGACAAAGCAGTAAAAGAATAACAAAAATGCTTTTAAGAGAGCTATCACAATTTACTATTTACTTTTCCCCAGTTCTGATATTCACTGAATGATATGTATGTATCATACATTTACATTATAAATCGTTTCAACATTAGCTATTGATTTTATTTACTGATTTTTCACTAGTGCACGAAACTAAGAGGCTCGCTAAGACCTAACCGAGCTGGAATAGGACCTGTTCTGTCTGAGGCCTGTTCCGTCTGCGTCTCCCGGAGCCTGTTTATTTAGAGGACTGCTGTGATTCTGTGCAATTCCAGCTCTTTTCACAAACGCACTTCTGCCTGTCTGTTTTACAGCTGGGTGGTATTCATGCCATAAAACTGGTCTGTTGGGTTGCCTCTTGCCAAGACCTTCCTTTTTTCAAAATCTCGAATTGCTCAAACCCGTATTACATATCTACTTAAATGAATTACACATAAGCCTTGTACAATTGGGAGTCTCTTTACTGGTGCTTTAATATTAGAAAAGAATTACTTACATAAAAAGCCATTTAGAAAAATGAGCACACAGAGAACAGGGACAAAAACCAGTCCCTGCATCAGGTTTGTTTACCTGCTATGCGGGGACATCCTTACAGTCACAGAAGGCAACCTCTGTCATGACGTGAGCTACGGACGCTTCAGAGAGGACCAAATTTAATCAGAAAAATCTGATTAGAAAATGTAAATAGCCGTGGGTTTGTACATGCCACTCACCTCGCGTGTTTCTAAGGCCAGGTAGGCCAGGCTCTGCGTTATCATGATAAACACAGCATGGATCCCAGCTGCAGACACACAGAGCGGTCGATTGTATGAAACATGAGGCTTAGTTCTCGCCGGGACCTGTTTACTCCCACGTGGACACTGGCCAGCCATTCTCATCTCACTCGCTGTCTTTTTGTTTTGGCTGCCCACTCTCTCCTGGGCCCACCAGCACATCCAGGTCTGTGTGACCTCTGACCCTTTCACCTTTTACCCTGCACCCAGAGGATGGGTGAGGTTGGCACCCTCCTGGGGTGACTGGGGATGGTTGGGAGCTGGAGGTGGGGGGGGGGGTGGGATCTCTGAGGTGTGCAGGGGATTCTGCGCCTTCCCTGGGACCAGTCCTTTCCCTGCTATTCTGGACCACAGCCCCAAATTGTCATGCGTGGCTGAAATTGGTTTCACATGAGCCTGGGGGAGACTGCGTCAGCAGATTCCCTGATCAAATTAAACACGGAGGAGGGAGAAAGCCAGTGGTTGTACTGATCTTTAATTTAATAAACAGAACCGAGGAGCAAGGCAACAAAAAAAATCACCCATTCCCTTTTTTCCTTTTTTAAACTTACATTCGCATATACTCCAGACACAGAGAAATCACAGACAGTTTCCCTTATCTATAGGATCACATCCAAATGGAAGATGTTTTTCCATTCGTCAGTATTAGTGTCCAGGCTGCAACAAGGTTGGAGTGAAGGCTGCCTCTTGAGTCCCGGGTGAGTGTTCAAGCCCAGCATCCCTCAGACATCATACCACCTCCGTCAGCGTGGACCTGGGTAACTCATTCAGGAGATGGGACACCGTGGACCCCCTAATCCGAAGATGAAAGTTCATTCAGATTTGAAAAATGCATCCCATGTGTGATTGTTTTTGCAATCCAGCCTTGATCTGACGATCTCTTCTTTACTGATATGATCTGTTGGGGCGAGTTATCCGGCTTCTTCAAACTCAGAGCATACGTGACACGCAAGTAGCTAGGAAGGTGAGGGGAAGCTGGGTGGAGACACTCCATCCTTTCCAAAAGGCTCGGTAATCTCACACGATGGGGCGTGTCCTTCCCATTCCGGGCAAGTGTGTCCAAGCCCAGCTCTCAGGTACAGAGACACAGGGAGCCCCACTAAAATAAGCTCTGCTGTACCCAGCGTTCACACTTTCCATCCAGTCATTGCTGCCCATGGATGAGAGGAAACAGAGCAACGCATGCTGGGGGACCATCCACTACCTTTGTATCTCAATCACTGCCCGCATCTCTCAGGAAGAAGGAATTAGTCATTTTTCCTTGCTTTTTCTTCCCCAACTGTACTGAGAAATGCAGTGAAATCATTAAAAAATGCTTCATCAGCAAGTGTCATCAATCATACTGCAAGTACTTGACAAGCAGCCACTGGTTTGTAAATAACTAATGCTTCACATGCCTTGGCAGCACATACACGTGGCAACTCTCTCCCCTATAATTTAGTTTTCAGGATCACCGTCTTGGATTTGGCTGAGCTTGGGTCTTGTTATCGGAGAGCGTTAAGCAGGATTTGATAAAAAGAAGGAAGTATTTACCTGCCAATTTTCAGTGATTTATTATGAGTAAGGATGATGTTTGCAATCATGATTATGCTGCTACTGGCATGTTGCCCCCTTTACCCTCAAACAGCACATTTTGCGAGCAGAGATAGTCACCAGTCCAGGGTGAATTGTGCTGAACTGCAAGGACCTTTGCAGTTTGTTTTAAATTTTTGGGGATCATCAGATGATGCCTGCTGGGTTTGTGGGCACAAGGGCAGGCTGTGAAGCTGAACGTCCCACCTCACCCTGGACTCATAGGCAACCAACTTCAAGAGCTTTCCGCAGCTAATGCTGTGCAAATCGGTTGCAGACAGCGACCGGCAAGGCAATGGGTTCTGCATAAATTAACCCAAATGCCCTGCAATTTTGCGTATTCTTTTTTTGTTCTGTTTTTTTTCTCTTTTTTCTCCAAATTTGATGAAAAAAGCCAGATGTGTAAGCTTGGGTGGTGCAACCAGCTATACCGTTTCACACTGCATTTTCTCCACTTTAAATCCAAACACAAGCTGAAGTCACAGCCATAACCCATCTATTTTATCTAGGGTTTCACAGCCACGGAGATGCTGGCTGACATTAAAAGGCGCTGGGGGGGATGCTAGCAGCCAGGCAAGCCAGGGGCATTCTGGGTAAAACTTTTTTTGTGTTTGAAATGTTATGGAGACAGGGCTGAACTAGAGTGGGGCAGAGAGGGTCAACATGTGCCAACAAACAGAGCGACAAAGCGACGGCTCACCCCTTCTTGACTAAAGATTCACTTGCAAGCGGAGCTAATAGGAAGCCGAATGTTTGCAATTTGAAAATGGAACACGGGACTTTTTTTAACCATCACTTGTTGGCAAAGTGCACCGGTTGCGGTCACCTTAGCATGTCGTCAAAGCTCACGTTAGCTGTTCCTGCTCCATTTTCCATCCCGTGCCTTATGCATGGACTGAAATTTGTTCCCTGAAGCTAATTTGTATCCACCATCCCCCTCTCTCCTCACACGTATATAGAATGAAAGGAAGTGTACAGTCTTTGGTTGTCATATATTCAATAACATATGGTTAGCCATATTCGAGGTTAGTCCTTTTGTCCTCCACTTAGAAAGTCATAAAACCGGAGTGGTGATCTTTTATAAACCTGGTCTTTATCAGCATTTCCTCCACAATTATTGTCCTCATTTCGTCATGAGACACTGAGAAAGAATGATTCTATTCAGTGCGTGGGTTAAAGGAAATTTGGTTTGTGTGCATGAAAAAAGGATTTTAGTGTCTTTGAATTGATTATATCCGTGTTGCGAGTGGACAAAAATAATATCGATACTGGAGTCTTCAAAAATGCGCCCTCCTGGATCAGCCAGTACACCGTAACGACCCCCCATAGATGATAACACCAGTTTGGTTGTAGTGAAGAACATTTGGATGAGCAAGGTCTAGTTTCAGTGTGCAAAGAGCAAGTCAGCTATGGTTCCAAGAAGAGATGTGTGATGTCCAGGTGAAGAGACAGAAGAAGACACCGTTTAGCACAGAGCTAGTTCATTCATACTAAAATCAGAATTCAAAATGGAGGAGTGAGTACTTGTGTGACAGGGAAGAATTGTGTGGAAAAAGTGAAGCTATTATTGACCTTTAACATGTTTTAAATCTAAAAAGAAAAAACATTTCACACCCCTTGCATTTAGAAAAACAGATGACTCGTAATTTATTTTTTTTGTGGGGACTATGAATTGAACCATAATTGTTTGTACTGTAGTTAAGTATAACAGCATCCCAGTCTAGAGCCACTCCAGGCCAGTGTGTTTTGTTTATTCTAGAAATGGATGAATCATTATAATTGAATATAATTTCGTTGGCCGTTCGATGTAAACAGACTAATAGTTGGATTAGATTGAAATGACCTCATATTGACACTGTGTTGTGTGTAAGGATGAGGCTGCATTCTCCCGGCGATGCGATGACTAGAAGTAGTGGCTCTGTGTTTAATGTGTGAATTTACAGTCGTGAGGCTCTTGGGGGGGCAGCTCTGACTCACCCCAAGAGTTATCTGTTCCTTGGACTCTTGCATCTTACAGACATATGGAATCATTTTGTAAGGACAATTAGTTACAAATCCAAATGACTCAAGAGACCTATTTATAGTGCATACCTTCTGTGTACATTCTTGATGTGTGTTTTATCAGGCTTTATTGCCACTGTATATATGACTCTATATTTATGATATACAATAATTTATAAGTAAACAAAAATGTGGGAGACAGTTCAGAGTTTGAATTAACGTTTTTATACCTTATTTTCATATTTATTTTACCTTATTATTTAGGTATCATATCTATTGGATTGATTGGTATCTGATAATAATTTGTACCAGATTTAATTATTTGATATTTCATTTTATTTTCAATTATCTGCTCAGTTTTTCCTGTCTGTTACTGATATGTAAACAAAACAAAAACATCTGGAAAGTGCAAGAAATGCAAAAAAAATCTTCTGTGTCGTGTTTCTGAAGTCGCTGGGTGCTTGGTATTGTTCTCCTCAAACTCTTGGATTCTCCATAAGAGCAGCCACCCTGGCGCTCAAAATAGAGTCAGGTCAGCAAAGTGCGGAGAGGATTCTCTCCAAGTCTGAGATAAACTGCTCTGCTCTACTAGGTTTCCTCCTGCCTTGGCCAACAGACTCTCCATTCCCTTCTGTTTCCCCAAGTGGGCTGAGGAGAATTTCACAGTAACGTCACAAGTGCTATTATGCAAATGCCTTTCAGCAGCACTGAACCTAAAAAAAGCAGCTCAGCTTAGCAATCCGGGATGTCGACTTTGAGGTGTACCAGAAGGTGGGCTGATGCATGTCCCAGGTTGTTTGGAGGCTCTAGATCAATTTGCCTTGGATCTCCAAAACTGCCCCCCTCAGCTCCATCTTCGTCTCGCCTTTCCCTACTTCACATGGTCTCCAGCCCCCCTGGGTGCCTGACAGATCACATGGTTGTGCTGTCTCTCGAGGACAGTCCCGCCTTACTCCAAGCGTGCTGATTTTGCTGAGAAATTCTTTCAGGAGACCAGGCTGCCACACACAGTCTGAGCTTTGACGAATAGACAGACTGCAGCACGGAGCCACATGCGCTGCTGCACAGAGGACTGCTGGAAAACTCAGAGATAAAGTCAGATCTCTTCCAGAACTGCTGCTTGTTGCTTGGTTTTCACCTGCCATTTTAAACCACTGTGACATGTAACTCCTCATATTTTTGTATGGCTTAACCTAAAACGTTTTTTTCCCTGACCAATGGCAGTGTTTTCAGCTAGTTTCAGAATTACTCTTTCCAACAGTTTTCCAAAACATACAAGGGAGGTTCCTCAACTTTATAAGGCATCTAAATGTGGGCAGCCCCCAAAAAATGCTTAATGGAGAAGCTGCATAGAAGATTCTGGGTTGTCAGCGTGATTAAACAGCGCTGATCGTCCACCGTGATCCGATGCAGAAAAGCCGTTGCGTGATCTGGACTCGTCAGAACCCACATGTCAGTCCCGCCCCAGCATTGGCACTGTACATCGCTTCAAATATGGGAAGATGTTCCAGAAACATCTGTCATGATTGAGGTCTCACCCCCACGTTCTCTGGCTCCAGTCAACACACTGTAATGTACCATTTGGTTTGTTAAAAGCATTTTGTCTGAATGGTTCCCTTATGAATTCAACTGTGAAAAGTTGGCTGTGGAAGCTCTGTGTGAAATTCAGAGTTATAGATTTGGCTCTTTTCTGTACACTCTGTGCTCTGCTCTCTTTTTATTTATCTCCCAAGGCTGTAAAAAGCAGCATATTTCAGGCATATTTCAAGTCACCCGAATATCCCATCAAGCCCCTCACCACAGAACTGCCTCCCAGTGCTGCTTTGAATTCTGGGAAGGTCGGTCCACAGTTGCTTTAAGGATACAGTTTTTTTTTATTATTCTTGTTTAGATGGTAACCAAATGCAAGCCACGTTGTCTCTGGAGAACTGAAACAGACAGAGAGCAAGTGTGAAAGAGGGGAGGGAAAGGTGTACAGCCTAAACGTAAAAGAAATCCACTCAGCTGTTTGCTCTCAGCCCGGCTTCTCCTGCAACAGGGGCAGAACCACCCTGTGTGTGCCAGACAAGGACAAGCCAGAATTCCCAGACACGAAACAGGGCACCGGTATGGGCAAAGACCGCGTGCTTTCCCCGGCAGGGACGGGCCAACATTCCCAGCAAATGAGCTTTGCTCGGGATGAAAGCACTGTGTGATCCCGCCAACCGACCCAGGCGACCCTGCCGATGTTTTTCCAAGGAGAGGCCTGATCCTGGCCCTTTTTTTTTTATCTGACAAGGGTTTGAAGGTTGTCTTGGGGAGGGGAGGTGCAGCCAGACAGGCCCACTGACCTGCCACCAATGTTTTGGTTGTGGGGGGTGCATGCACTGTCATCGACTTGACCTCTGACCCCATGAAGCTCCCCCTGTTGCATATCTCCAGATCCGGGGACCCCAAGGAGGTGCCTGGGGGAGCTCGATTCCCGTGGCCACAAAGGGTTGGTGCCTGAGTGCAGATTTCAGGGCATCCACCACGCTGCTCTTATTTCCCTTAATAACCTCTTACTTAACAATGTTCCTTTTCAGAGTTATTGTTGTGGTCTGTAATTTTCCAATAAAACAGTCTAGCTGAATTTTGCTGTAAACATAGTATTAATCAGCAGTGCTGTTTATTTCTCCCAGCCAGTAACAATGCCACTTGCTAACCTCATGACATGCTTCGTGCCACTGTTTCTGGGCTCCCGTACCGCGGGGATTTGTGTCGGATGACGTCCCACCAACCGACATTCAAGTCTGGCGGGGGATGCCTGAAGGAGTCCAGCCACCTCTGGGATGAAGTTACTGAAATTGCGTGTAAGTAGGTGTTGAGTGGGCTTGTCGGCGGGGAGCAGTTATCTGGGATTATCTCTGTGTCACAGACAGAGCGAGAGAGAGTGAGAGAGAGAGAGAGAGAGAGAGAGAGAGAGAGAGAGAGTGCACAGCCTGGCTACGCTCCTCAGCCTGTACCGCTGACGAGGTGTCAGAGAGCCACATCCACCTGCAGGCCTACCGCTGATGCGGTTCCCATAGAAACATGCAAGGGAAATCTCAACTCGGAGACGGCGACACTAAGCCTTAGGGTCAGTCGCCTGGCCAGAACAGCGTAACACTATGCTGTCATAAAAGTATGAATTTGTACGTTTAAGGGGAATTACTTGTCACTGGGGCTGTACCTTCAAGGGTCTACCATTTACACGCTGGCTGTAGGCAAATGTAGTTTTCAGTCTAATTTAAGGACTCTAAGAAACATTTTGGCATCATTGGTGGTGCATTAATGTTGTTTGTACCTTGGGGAACAAAGTTGTATCCAGGCTGCATCCATGTCCTGACAGTGTGCCTACTCAGCTCTTCTTATTCCACTTGTTTAGTGGATATTGGACCCCCCATCCCCCCCACCACCATAACCCCACTGATATCCACTGCCTTTCCGATGGTGCTTTCCACATAAACCCATCACCCTCAGGCTGGTGAGCAGCTGAGGATTCGCTCTTTCTCTCTCTACTCCTGCCCTTCCTTTGCCCTTAGACCCTCCACCATAGCAGGACCCCACACCCCGCCCCCATCTCTGAATTCCACCTCAAGTGGAAACATTCCACCCACCAATCCACTCCTTATGGTGGGGGTCAGCTCCCCCCCCCATCTCTTCCGTATCCCCCTCCGGACCCACAATAGTAATTCGATTAAATGTTTTCTTAAAGGAGATCAAACAGGAAGAGATTGACTGGCTTGGAGCGGATCAGAACAGGCCTTCGAGTCTCCACCCCCCTTGAACAAAAAGCCCTCAGTGTTGGCCCATGCAATATTAGGAATTCAGAATCTTTGTATGTCCAACTGTTTAACCAGAGACGGTTGATTCTGAGGATCCTGGCATAGTCTCCTGCATAAAAACTATCCCTGATTGTGAGTCATCGTTCACATACCGTATCAGACCTTGTTGATGATGCACCAAGTGATACAGCTTGTATAGGCGGCCTTTTGCATCTGTCTCATTGTGCACTTGTGTTACATCACAAAGAAACAGGCCAGCCATTGGCCGGGACATTGCCCTCCTTTGTCATTTTTCCTCAAAGTCATCAAATAGGATTGTGGAAAGATCAGAAACTCTTGGTTCTCTACACTGCACTGCCGTGGGCTCCCTGGAGACCATCATGGTTTGGTTTTTTGACTCACATTTAATAAGTAATATTGATTACAGAAGCTCTTGTTGCCCTGCTAAGCTCAGAAACAGTTTCTGAAGGAAGGTATCTGTTATACAAATATTTTGTTTAAGTGCAAAACCAAACCAGTTATTTGTCTCTTAGAGGACAACTCATGGTTACGTGAAGCTTCTGATTCCTTAATGATTCTGTCCCTTTTTTCAGTTCCCACAGCTAAAATAACCCCCTTTTCACAATTTATTTCACTTGTTCTTTGTGTACTGTGGCTGCTTTCCCTGTTAATGGCAACACACAGAGTAATTATATGTTATGTGATAGCCCTGTATTGTAGACAGTATACTTGGGGGAAAAAACCATTTGAAATTAAAAGGAGACTGATTGTAATGTAAGCAATCTGAACTCTGACTCTCAAGTCAGATTCAACTTTGATCTTTCCTGGGACCCAACTGTATGCATGCACTTTCTAGACGGCTTTGAAAAACCATTTTTTCCCCAACATACATTTACTGATGTTTTAGGTTTGCAGAATAGATTCAGTACAAAACATTTTGTTTTCACATTATGGGTTGTTACCTTTAGTTTTTGTTTAAATGTACTGCAAAGAATTTAGTCAACCCCTCAATAGGGTAAGAGAGTACAGCCCATAATTTTACCATGGCCGAAGTCCAGAATTACTAACCCCATGTGATGGTTTTTTTTTAACATTAGGCCATTACTGTATTTTATCATTGGGCTATTTCCAAATTTCATTCAGTGTTTGTTAATGCCTTCAGACCAAATACGCTTATGGTAAATAACCTCAGAAAATAGCACTTGAGATAGATGAATGAATGAATGAGTTGCATTTATATAGTGCTTTAACGACACTAAAAACACTTTACAGAATCAATGGTGAGCCACTTCAACCACCCCCACTGTGTAGCCCCCAGCTGGATGATGCGACAGCAGCCATTCTGCACCAGTACGCTCACCACACAGTAGCAAAGGTGGTGAAGGGGCAGGAGGGAATTCACCAGTTAGATATAGGGGGTGTTTAGAACGCCAGATCTTTGATTGGACCCCAGTGGGCGTTTTTAGCCAGAACATCACAGGTACCACCCTTACTCTTTCAAAGGATGCCCAGGGATCTTTTATGACCTCAGGACCTCAGTTTTACATCTCATTCAAAGGACGGCACCATTTTTACAGCACAGTGTCCCCGTCCCTGCACTGGGGCAATGGGATCCACACAGACCACAGCATGGGCCACTACCACTGAACCATCAATGCCAAGATGTAGATGACATTCATATTCGCAAATTGTGGTAAGATGTATCAGTAATACTGTTACTGTTCCTCGATGTTTACATTTAGGGAAGGAACAGGATGTAAATCCATTCAAATGGCTAATTCGCAGACTGGGCATCTTTAGTTGCTGGTAGCATTACTGCAGACAAGAAAAACATTGCTTATTGATTGCTTATTTAGACTTGTGCAGCAACGCAACATCACACTGGGTACCAAGTCTACTGGTGACAGCATGGGGTCACATCCCCGTTGCAGCTTCACAGTCCTGGTGGCTTTCATGTATTCAGCCTACGTTTCTCATTGGAACATCCCAAGATCCCAAGACCTGAGGAATTTCGCTCGCCATTATCTGGAAAAGGGAACACCCTTGACAAGGCCTTTACTGGAGTTTCCAACACTGGTTTCCAAATAACAAGGCAGAAGGAATAAGTGTGTGTGGATGGGATGATTTTGCCACCGTCTATGTTCAATATTATGGGCCAGCGAAGTCCTGACAAGCATGCAAATGTATCATGAAACTTGACAGGGGGCACAGAGGTGCACAACAGATTTCAATTAGCATCAGTAACGTTAAGAAAAAGGTGCCGTCCAAGTTTTTGGGAAGCTCAGATTCCTTGGGGGCGGGGCTCTTGGTGTGGGGGGGTTTCACAGAAGACGCACCTTAACTGTGGTCTTAAGGCTTATTTATCCTCCTGCATTCAATCGACGCTGCAGGTACGATGTAGCTGTATCCCCAAGGCCATAGCCTGTCACGCACCTTGGCAGAAATACAAAAACGCTTCATAGCGACGCAGATCGCAGCAACTGTGCATAGTTCACTGAGTAGCTTCGCACTTCCCCCTATACATATCTTTTGATATTTTTTGTTTCCAGTTGGGGATATTTTAGTGTCGGACAAGTAGTGTTTAGGTCTCTGCTGTTTTCACCACAGTTGCAGCCCTTCACGCTGTAGAAAAAATACGATTGCAGCCGTTCATGCTAGGGATGCACCGCATTAGAAATTTTCGGATACTGCGACATGACTTATAAAGGAAAAAAGGAGTTCAAAATACATACATTTCTCACAAACACATCTTTGAATGATTTAAACAGCAAGGATGAAAATGATTATGATTTTCTTAGAGCAGGGTTCTTCAAATTTGGACCTCAATTCCAAATCCAGGCCTCGTTTTCAGTTCTCCCAGGTAGTTAATAATTACTGATTCTGATTGGTCAGAGGCTTCACACCTGACTGACAGGTAAAGGAAGGCTGGAAAACCAGCAGTGCTCGGACCTCGAGGACCGTGATTTGAATAACCTTGTCTTAGACTGTGCATGAAGGTCTCATATAAAAGCAGAGGCTTTAAACTGTTTTTTTAAACGTATACTAGATAATCTTGAAAAGTGGCAATCTTAAAATTGCAGAGCTTGATAAATTTTGTTCCCTATAACAGAATTAGAATGTGTTAGCAAAACTTGTACCCACGAAACTCAGCACAGTAGCATTTTGGTGGTGTGACTGAAGAGCGACTTAGACACACCAGCACACAAGTATAAATGCTCGCATCAACGTAGGCCTCTTGAGTAGGTTATGCCATAAGTTTTGTGCTGGCTCTACATCAAAGTATGAATCAGCCTTTACTCTGACCAGTTTGTGTCCCCCAAGATGCATTCAGATAATCATGTGGATTGTTATGTGTCTTTTTTTTATTTTGTTTTAACCTGGCCCTGCAAAGCACTTGTTCCACATCTTGAGTGTCTTTAGTCAACAGGTCCAGCTGGCCAGGCTGCCTCCAAGCCATCAAGCTGATGGTTACACCAGCACTGATCTGTGTCCCAAAGAGGTTCCCAAGCAGCTTCAACCATAGACCCTGGACGACCTTTTGGTTGACCGCCACTCAAACATGCACATAAAGTCAGGACAGGGACGGCAGGTCACCAGGAAACTCCAGTAAAAGTCATGCCGGGCCTGTAATTACCTCCCTAAATGTAGCAACTGTCTGGCACGTGTGTGAGTCCAGCGGGCAAGCGTGGGAGGATCTCTGGCTCTTTGTACGGCGGAGCTTTATCGTTGGAGACTTTGTAGCTGAAGCCGCAATGCACAGACGCAGAAAGCTGTCTACCTCTGTTACTCAAGCCTGGAGCTCAGCGCCTCTTAGATGTCATCAAAGACAAATGACCTGCAGCCGCCTTGCATGTATGAGCTTGGTTGTGGTGTCTTTTGCAGCGTCAAACTTTCTGATCCTCTTCCTACATACTAACATAGCCCCCAGCTTCAGCCAAAGGCATAGCTTGTTGGGGGGGGGGGGCTTCAATGTGATGTGGGCAACAGAACAAGCACAGCTGAGGTTTTCAGAAGTCAGTGTAGGCCCCTGTGAAGGCTCTTCTGGGCTGATGTGTAGGAGTACCATCTGAATGTCAGGGACCCCCCCCCCCTCAATGGCGTGCCTTCCTGAGTATGTACTGCAACCCTTTGAGGTCTGGGTCGCCACATCACCCCCAGGCTGGATCGGAGCAAAGGATTTGCTTTTTTCTTTCTGCCGTTGCCCTTCCGTCGCCCTGTGACCCTTCACCATGACAGGATCTCTTACCCCCCAATTATGTAATTCTCCTTCAAGTAGAACAAGTCTGCCAAGAGCCAACTGTAAGAACTTCCATCTTTATACTGTATACCATCCCAAAGGACCCAGGGGGTCTCCTGCTCGAAATGGAGCGAAGTTCTGCAAGTGCTGACCAAGCATAGCACTAGCGCAAAACTGTCACTGACCTGCAGAGGGCAGCATTACCAGGGTATTGCTGGCAGTGTGAGGGTGTGTACATGTTCCTCCACGTACGGCTGAGCAGCACCATAAGCAGCCTGTTTTGCTCCTCCAGCCACATGACCTTGTGGTGGAGGTGCAGGTGGCTATGGGCTCTTCATGGCCAGCTGAATTCGCCTCTTTATCTACATATATTACTTGCAGCTGGGTAGTTTTCTACCAGACTATGCAAACAATGACACTTGGCAGAATATAAAGCCTCAGCTCATGGCAGACAAGGCCACTCTACCTCGAAACACATAACTATGAATAAAAGGGAGTGTTTTTCAGGCGTATGGAGAATGTGATACTTGAGCCGGCGTAAACTCATCTCTTTGTTTGTTTACCTTTTCCTTGGCAACATACATCCTTCTGTGCATCTGAGTGTTTTGGGGAGAGTGAGGCATCGATGATGCATTTCTGGCATGGCCGTCCCACTCTTCAATTCATTCCTTGCTTGCTTCTCCAAACTTGAGCCTCATTCCTCATCTGACCCTCTACTAGATTCCTTTTCAGACAGCTCGGGGTCACTGTGATGCATCTGGAGGATATGTTGCTGCCCACTACAACCACCACCCCAGGGCCATCCCCCCCTGCAGTCACGTGCTGCACCACGGCTGAACCCCGGGTCCGAGGTCACAGTGAGGAGAAGACAGAGCGCGGCCCTCATCCGCCTCCCGGCTCAGAATGTGCCAGCCGACACAAGAAAGAAGCTCTTTCAGATCAGGCCCTAATCAGAGTCATGTTTTTTATTTAATTTAGGAGGACACTTGCCTGGAAGAGGATTCTGTCTCTTCATAGTTCATTAATCCAAAGGGCTGCCAAACCAGGGGAGAGAGAAGCAGCATGATCTCACGTACGCTGCCCGTCCTCCGCCTGCCATCTCCCGCCAGCTCCAAACCAGACCACCCCGTCAGAGCAGGTCTTCACTGTGTTTACACAGCCTCCCCATCCTTCTTACCTGCCTTTGGCTGTGTCAAGCAGCTCAGAAATCTATGCTGAATCATTTCATCCAATTCATATTAACTTGTGGGGGGGGGGGGGGGTAAGGAAAAAAAATTTTTGGGCAATTAAAACGTTAGGATTAAAAAGGGTTGGTGCCCAGGGGCATTAGCAGGTTAGGGA
>JABFEA020000021.1:4382609-4395957 GCA_019775915.2 Cyphomyrus plagiostoma | reverse complement strand
GAGGCTCACTACCAGCGTCTCGAGACCTTCTGCGTGATGAGGCTCACTACCAGCGTCTCGAGACCTTCTGCGTGATGAGGCTCACTACCAGCGTCTCGAGACCTTCTGCGTGATGCGGCTCACTACCAGCGTCTCGAGACCTTCTGCGTGATGAGGCTCACTACCAGCGTCTCGAGACCTTCTGCGTGCGATATGTGTCATTCAGGAAGTGGCGCTCGGCAAAATGCCCGCCAGTGTGCATTCAGCTCTGGGTGCGGGACGTGGCCAGGAAGTGGGCAGCCTCGTAGGCTCAGCGAGGCCAGCTGCGTCCCTTGACTCAGTGTCCTGAGCCTATGTCTGCTCCCAGGGTGGCAAGTAGCGTTCATACGTGTCAGAGGAATGTGCCGTGAATGACAGCAATGAAAGGGGGAGGAAATATGATGTTTACGCTGCTTACAGCTTTTTTTTTTTCCTGCTTTCCAGAAAGATGTGGCCTCCTGACACACCAACATCGCTTTCGTTTATATGAGACTAACAGTCCTGCTGTTTATTGCTATATTTAACCATGAAGTTCACATCTCATATTCTTAGGGACCCACACTGTGCTATTTAGACTCTGTGTTTTTTGGTGAGAAAGCGGTCTTGTGTTGCAGTGAGCGTATCAGGTTTTGTGCTGAATGACCTTTAACTCTGCTTTTTAATGTTCTCTGTGCGCAGACTTCACACTGTACAAATATTCATTGAGGGGTGTTTCACTCTTGGTTTTATTGAAAGCGAAGGTATTTGGGTCAGATCTGAGAGCACTGTGTTTCCAGATGTTTTCCTCATGGCCAGTGATGGTCCAGTTTAAAGGAGAAAGGGCTGTGTTCTGTAAGACTTAGTATGGTACATATTATAGTATAATATAGTACATACAGTGTAGTAATGGTACAGTAGAGGCTCACTGAACAGAGCGTTGCCTAGACTCTAGGTCCCACTTTCATCTTCATATCTGCCTTAGGCTTCCTTGTTTGCCAGTTTGTATGTATGTTGTGCTATAATGGGGACAGTCTCAGGACCTGAAGAATTATAAAATATCATCACTTAAATTATTTCAGCTTAATTTTTAAGTATAATAAAATTATATCGTTGGTTCTCTGAATTAAAGATTCTTCAACCATTTTCCCCACAAGTAAGCAAAAATTTCATACCAGTTTGAAGATCAAATATTACAGAACTACATAAACTGTTTTTAAATTTTACAGCTTTACTGCATGTACCCCACAATAAATAATCAATTTGTTTGATGAGCATATTTTTTGCTCATTATTTTTTGCCTGTTTTGTCATTTTTTCTTATCTCCATAACTCATAACTGGATTTCATGAAGTAAAATGTAATATAATACATTTAACTACCCCAGAGGGAAAACTGATAGTTTGGATGATTAAGTCACATAATTTAAATCTGTCTTGAAACTAATTAAAAAAATTAAAGTAAACTGATGTGTTACAGTAATGAGATCATGAGAACAACCCAGTGAGAAATGCAGTCTTGTGGTCTGCAGTAACCAAAAACTAGGCCAGAATTCTGAGGCTCGTTTGAGGCAGGGATGAGATGATCACCTTACAGTCACTTATCGCACACGGGGTTATGAAGCATCCTGGCATTTATCCCAGGCAGCATCAGCAATCAAGCCCTCTGGATGGGATCCCAGTCTATTACAGGACACAAGCATGCACACACTTACACACTATGGACAACTCAGAAACTTCATTCCACTTAATGATACGTCTTTGAACTGCAGAAGGACATTGGAGCAGTGCTCACATGCGGAAAAGGCATGCAGTTCAAACCCCACCGACATACAGTGATGAGGCGACAGTGCAATTCACCGGTCCACCATGCCGGGAAAAAAAATCATGCTTTAAAATAGCTAGAACCACTTCCTTATAACTGTTGTACTGCCATTCTTTCTCTGCTTATCCGCTGATCTGGATAACCCAGGTATCTCATTCCCTCTAAGTCCTGACTTCTCACATTGTCACAGACGAACTAAGTGCGACCAGCGCTTTGCTTTGCTCTGACATCTACAATGGCGCATTGTCTGTCCCTGCACAAGTATGCAAAATAATAACTCTGAGGTCATTCAATTACAGAGCGCATCCAGCATGAATTACACTTCTTACCCACAGCCGGTATCTTGCGAAAGGATTGACACCAAATATTGTGCGATACTTATGTACAATACATGCAATTAGTAGTTGTTCACTTTTGAAAATGACTGTGGTTATATCATCACAATAGTCGAATGACACAAGGGCTTTCAAATTGTCGGACATCTGAGGAGACATCAAACGCAAATTACAAAATGTCAGAAGAGAATGACCTGTCCTACGACCACAATGGATGTGCAGCCCATATATTGGCCTCCTCTCTGAATATCTGCAAGAAGTCTTTTACTTTCTTGTTAGTTGGTTTGTGCATTGTCACGAACCTCTGTAACATGTTCTCGGCCCCCATCTGTCGGACTATGACCTCACCACAGTGTGAAAGCATTTGACTTTTTTTTACATTTGTATCAAAGGATTGTACATAGTCACTTACCTGACTTTTTTTTCAAAAGGAATATTAAGGATTAAAATTAAATCAATGTTGTGGTACCAGTTCAGTTTCCAGTCCCTCACTTTAGTCACTTGTGGAAATGATGTGTCATTTGGGGTCCGATTTGGGTTTTCAGTTGACATGACATAAGGATCCAATCAGTGTCTCCGCAGGGGAGGCATGGCATCAAACCAGTTTAATACGTGCTACTCCATTATTTACTGTATGTCTTCCTCAACTGAATTGGTCCCAAAGATCGTGAAACATGCTTCAGTTATGCATCAAGCATCCAGTTACCACCACCCTCGCCCCCCCCCCCCCGAAAGGGAACTGAATGCTAATGATCCGTGTGCAGACAGTTTGTGTTGTTATGCCGCATGTGGTCAAATAAGATTCAAAAACCAAGACAATAGCGACATTAATGATTACCCCAGTGGCCTCCAAAACCAGATTCTCAGCAATAGATGCAATCTGCAATATAGTTGCAGAATGAGCCAAATGAGACTATGTGGTCAGTTTCCACTGAGGACTTAATTATAACATGAGTATTTCACAACATGGGTAATCTGAGCTGTTTCAAATTTCAATAATAATCATGAACATTAAACAGTGAAATGTTTAGCCTGGTGTGATGGCTACAACTTGTTCATTTATGAACCTACTTGAGTTCCATGAATAAAGCAACATAGACAGAAAAATTGCACATTATAAAGTTTAATGACAGCTTTCATCCGAACTGCATATTTTGTTATTAAAATGTATGGACCTACTGCTTTAGGCTGAACTGCCACCATTAGCCCTGGCCTTAAATGTGTGTCATACTAGCAGAAAAATATGTTGCTGTTATTGTTGTTGTTTCTAGTTTTCCACAGAAACTGCACAGGTCTGCATAGGTACAGAGTCTTAATGTTGTAATTTTTTTATACCTTTGGCTGCCCTTGAATTTGCTGTTCCGCAACTGGCTTTTTCAGTGGCATGATTTACCTCCAGCAGTTTTATAAAAGTGAAGCATCACACCAAGAAGGACAGACTTGAGGCCAAGAAAGTCAACTGTGACGTCAAGTTCTTCCACAGACCTGGGTCCTAGGTCCAAATCTGTAGATAAGTCATTCCTATGAATGAGGCAGACATACTGTAAACCAGTTAAAACCACATTTATTCATGCTTTTATTTTAGAATTTTTATATCTATTATATAACTTTTTATTGGAGTTGTACCTAATAGTTTATCTATGACATTTTAATTCAATTTAAATCTTGGCAGTTCATTTCAGTTGAAATGAAAAGTAGCTCCACAAGGCATATTTAGGACACCACTCACATATCTCCTTAAGTCATTCCTGTTTACATAGCTCAAATATGAGCCTTTCAACACATTTTCAGGTCTTTGAGATATATTTGTGTTAAGGCTCTCGTGCACTTAAATTCGTGGGCAGAGCTCGCTTGCAGTTAGCGTTTCTCTCCCCTCGTTCAAGCTTGCATCCTACTAGATAACCAGCACGTTCTCACAGTCAAATGAATGGAGCCCGTGACAGTTGTCTGTAGCGAGATGAGATTAAGGGTCAACAATGACAAGTAGAGGTATTAGAGCGGGATGGTGAGCCATTGAATAGATGTGGTGCTGAAGGAAGGATGCCAATGCTCCTATAAATCTGTTTTTCTTGCACAACCTCAAAACAGAAAGTTGTTCTGCCTCTATAGAACCCAAACAGATGTCTTGGTCCCTCCTCCTCTAGTTGCATGGATCCACCTCTTCTACATTCTGATTGGCTATTTATTTGAACCAATCATTTTTCCTTCAGGTTGTCAGTTTAGACCTTGTCAGTCAGCAGAATGATGTTACTGTTGAGTCCCTGAACCAGGCCCTTAGTCTCTGGAGCAATTGGTGGTTATTTGACCCTTGATGTATAATATGACCCAACCAAGAGAGGTGACAGGGATCTGGGCTGGTGGGGAATGTCACAGCGGCACAGGATAGAAATTCTGAGAGGTTGAGGTGCTGCGTGAGAATTGGGCTCGGCAATACTCATCCTCATCCGGCGATACTCAACCTCATCCGACCCTCCCCCAAATCACACCCTCCCCCCCTCTTCTCTTTTTATTACCCCCAATGATGTGCAACATGTTAATTTTACCTCCATCTGATGTGTACTGACTTCCCCCTGTTACACACCAACACCACACAGACACAATACACATCATATAAACATGCTTTCACATATTTACTGTGCTCAATTTTACACTGCAGCCTGTGGCAGCCACTGTCAGGTCTGCTAGGAGGGACTCATCAGGCATGCAGACTCTTTACAGTGTTTTGCTTGAAATGTAATAGATGTAACAGACCAGCGTTGCTGACAAACTGTAGCCAGAGCTTATATTTAGCGAAACTGTACATAGACAGCTGCCTCCTTTTGGCTCTGGTTAGTGCTGTAATTTTAATTAGTACATGATGGCATGGTGTGAAAATGGTGATTGAAAACATCCACAACAAATACAAACAGCCAAGACATCTTTCTGTTTTTATTCTGACGGTTTTACTTGAATTATTTGGCGTTTGTGTTAGTTTTTCTCTCCACCCTAGTTGATATCACTCCGGGAGTCGCACAAGTACACTTGTACGAACTCTGTGGATTTTAATCAATTGCTAGAGTCATCTCAGGTAAAGACAGTGTGTTCCCCTGATTTTACACAGATGATGGAAAGTCATGCCCTGCAAATGCTGGCCTTATACATCGTCTGCTTAATCCCAGGAACCTCATTTTCCACATTTGTGTGTTCTTCTCCTGATTCTGTATTCACCATCTCCTCGTTAGCCTGCATCCTCATCACGACTGGGCCAAAATACCCAGGACCTCCAAGGAAGCTGAGGTTCGGTGCACATCACGTCGGAAGGCACAGATCCAGCATCCAGAATTCCTGACCTGTGTGCACACCATATTTGTAGACAAGCAGTCATTCATAGTTATAAGAGGAATGCCCGGGAGTCTTTAACGCCCTAAGGAATATAATTTTTTTCACAACCTGGGAAATGCAGTGTGAAAATGAAGTGCAAATCTATACCTGGAAATGTACAGGTGGTGATGAGCAAAAAAGGGGAGATTTCAGCAAAGCTCTGATTCTTTAGATGTGCTCACAATGCAGCCTGATTTTCAGCTGCCTGCTAATTTGTATCCCCACAACACAGCACCTCATGTGGTCTTTCCACTGTCTGCTCTGTGGAATCCATCTACTGTGCGTGTGAGAATGGTAGAAACTGTAACCACCCTTCAGAGGTGAGCTTCTTGGAGTTCTGGGCGTTCAAAACCCTCCAGCCTTGATCTTGTGTGCCGTGCAGGCCGGGATGATGAAACCCCCACAGCACGCTTTGGTCAGTCGTAGTGAGGAGGGCCGCGGCCCACATATGGGGACCGTTTGAGAGGAGAAAATGAGTTACGGCCCGAAAACACATGTAAAAGCCATTGATGTGATAAAGGCAGATTTATTTGGGCTGGCAAAGTTGCGTCATTGATCGAGCTCATCTCCTGTGCCCACCTGTAACGGGATCCATCCCGCATACACAGTCACACTTAGTCACACACACAGCATGTGCCGCCATGTGGATCTCCCTCATCATATTGTGGAGGAAATTCAAAAAGCAGCAAATACATCACATGCAGCAGGCCAGCGAGCAGGGATCTCACAAATTTGCTCTTGAATTTTCAGGAACCCAGGATACTTTTGCAAGGTCACCGAGATCGATACCTTGACGCAATCTTGCTTGAGGCTGATTGATTTTGAACGACGGTTAGCTGCGGTCGTCGGGTCCCAAACCTGCCACGCAGCAGTAAATTCCAGCAAGGCTCCTGCCTCAGATCAGGAATGTGTTGAGTTCCCAGAATGCCCCACTCTGTTTTAACTGGAGCAGTGTGCAAGCTCATGTTTCGGAGGGGAGGCAGATAAGATCAGCACATGCTGACTTTTTCAGCTAACTGAAGCAGTACATTGTGGATCCCTGCAGCTACTGAGATGAAGTCTCCAGCCCCGTGTGTAAACGGTTTTCACAAGAGGAAAGTTGAAAGACTACATTTCCTCTCCCATCTGCAATAGGTAGTTGCGATAACTAACTTGTGTCAGTATGAAAAACAGACAAGAATCTTACTTACCTTGAAAACAGAAAACAGAAATTAAAAATTAAGCCATCACACTTCAACATAGTTCTTATTTAAAAGTAGCAAAATTCAGTGCTGAAGAAAAGGCACTGAATTTATTTTTATTTATTTTTAAATGTTTTATTTAAAAATAAAAGCATGCATCGGTGCTTGTGTCATTGGTGCTGCAAGCTGGAATGGAAGCTCGATAGACACAGGCCCGATCTTCATGCCAGGCTAGCAGGCGCTGCCAGGAAGACTGTGGCCTCGCAGTGCCAGAGAGGAGCCCTGGTTTCATGGTGCTGGCAGCCAGGAAGGACCACACTAAAGGCAGCAGCTCTAACCTGGCAGCCAGAAGACAAACTGAGGGTGTTGCGGGAGCCGGAAAGGTGCCCTCAGCCTAAAAGGAAGTCGCCGCCTAGGGGGGTGGTCTTCTGTGGTGTATCGCGAAGTCACAACAAATCCGCAGATCTTCTAGTCTTCAGGATCGGTCTGCGCCGATCCTGTTTCGCCATGAGGACCGCTTCCAGAAGCCTGACGCTCTACCCTGCGTCTTCACCATGCCATCAGGGGCCTAGTAGTCCTCGGGCTGGAAGCTCGATAATCCATGCAAACGAATCCAGCTGACAGGTATCAGTCCGCTTGCAGTTATTGCGGAGATCGGCACAACAGCTAACAGGGGCGATTCACCAGTACCACGCTGAGTCTGTGGCAAGCTGACAGGTCTGGGAGCAGATTGAAAAACCATAAAGCATGTGCCACTGCAATATATGTATATGCTTAAATAGCAGTAACACAGTACACGGGACTATGTTTCCAGTGACCATTGCTAGGAACGGTCAGGTTCAGGCTCCACGTAAAGTAATAGGCTCAGTTGTCCATGTTCCTTACATGTTGGCTTTTCCCGAGAGAAACTGGCAGCTTTGCTTCAAGGCGGAAGCTCTCATGTGTTAACAGCCATTACATCTTCAAGCTTGTTGGATGCCGTTCCCTTACCACCCACAGACACGCCAGCGCACTCTCACCAGCAGAGACAGGGAGTGCGGCATCGCAGTGCTGTGTGGTGAGAAGCTGTGTGCAGATTTTACCATTGTGTGGGCACGAGTGCAACCCACATGCGTCATGAATAGCACATAACAATGCATTTTCACACATTTAACCAGCTAGATGATTGCTGCAGCAATTCCTTGCACCTTCCGTTCTCAGTGGTATGGCAGCCTTTCCACTGGTGCGATTTCAGGATTATAACCAAAACTTTTCAACCACGTGTCCACTTTCTTGCCCCCTGCAGGTCTACTCAGTCTGAATGCTGGAGAGACTCTTGGTGTTTCTGAACTGTTGATTTGAATGCGAGTTACTATTTTTTTGTATAATTTTGATGGCAAACAAAGGTAGGAGATGTTGGGAGGTGCCAAAGATGTTCGCTGAAGAGTGTGTAGACCCTGTCGCGAGTATCGCTGAGAAAACACTCCACCTATTGTGCTTGATGACTGTGAAATGACACAGAAATCCTAAAGCTACCAAAATTAGATGAGTTCACCAACTCCTGGTGCACAGAGTGCAGCACACACTCTCAACCTGGGCAGCTGGCATGCAGATCGTGTGGCCCACCCCCCACTCACCCCCCCCCCCCCACCCCCGACGAAATGCATACAAGGGGCCCCCAGGATACTTCCAGAAGAAAGCTGTGTTCTTCTATTTTGACTTTAGTCTTGGCACTAAATATTGCTTCTCTTTTGAGTGGATGGGGGGGTCACTGGTGAACATGAGGATGGGGAGGTTGTGCTTCATATGGACAAACAGCCTGAGATCCCCACAAACAGTGACAGTTGGAAGCTCCACCTCCTTGCTGCCCTACACGCTCATGAATGAATGCACACGCCAATGGATGTCTGCAGTATTTATTTGCTAGGGTTTCCCTGTGATATTCGTGGTTTGATCTCCAAAGTATTGCTAATAGGAAGTTTATTTGAGATTTGATTTAGCATTAATTATCTCCCGGGATTCAAAAACAGACCGTTGTGTAGAATGATACACATACTTTGGGCCCAGCTGAACTGAACACTTGTGTCCAGGCTCACTATTTCACGTTGTTCTGTGTTTTGCACTTTAAGTATACTGTATGAACTGTGTGAACTGTTATTTCATGTCTCTGTATATGGGCCCATTTCCAAAAAATTTTGGTACATTGTGTGAAATGTAAATAAAAGCAGAAAGCAATGATTCGCAAATCATATAAACCCAAATGTAATTGAAAATAAAACAAAGACAACACATCAAATCTTGAAACTGAGATATTTTATTGTTTTATGACAAATATGTGCTTGATTTATATTTGATGCCAGCAACACATTTCAGAAAAGTTGGGACAATGGCAACAAAAGACTGGAAAAGTTGTGTATTGCTACAACAAAACACCGGGTAGAATATCTCACAACTAATTAGCTTAATTGGCAACAGGTCAGTAAGATGAATGGGTATAAATAGAGCCTCCCAGAGAGGCAGTGATCTCTGTGCAGTAAAGATGGGGAGAGGTTCACCACTGCGTGGGCAAATAGTGCAACAATTAAAGAATAATGGTCCTTCAACCTAATACTGCAATGAACGTGGGAATTTAATCATCTATGGAACATAATATCATTAAAAGATTCAGAGAATCTAAAGAAATCTCTGTACCCAAGGGACAAGGCTGAAAAGCAATATTGGATAGCTATGATTTTCAGGTCCTCAGGCAGCACTGCATTAAAAACAGACACAATTCTATAGTGAAAATCACTGCGTGATTTCAGGAACACTTCTGAAAACCATTGTCTGTGAACACAGTTCATCACTGCATCCACAAATGCAGGATGAAGCTCTACCATACAGAGAAGAAACCATATCTAAACATGATCCAGAAACGCCGCTGACTTCCCTGGGCCTAAGTTCATTTAAGATGGACTGAGGAAAAATGTAAAACTGTCCTGTGGTCTGACGAATCAAAATTTTAAATTCTTTTTCATGGATGCCACATTGTCTGGGTTGAAGAGGAGAGGGACATCCAGCTTGTTTTCAGTGGACAGTTCAAAAGCCAACATCCATGTTAGTATGGAGGTGCATTAGTGCCCATGGCTTGGGTAACTTGCACATCAAGGAAGGCACCATTAATGCTGAATGTTATATTCAGGTTTTGGTGAACATTTGCTGCCATTCAGACAACATCTTTTTCAGAGAAGGCCTTGCATATTTCAGTGAGACAGTGCCAAACTGCATTATGTGTGTATTACAACAGCATGGCTCCATAGTAGAAGAGTCCATGTGCTAGACTAGCCTGTCTGCAGTACAGACTTGTCACCCACTGAAAACATTTGCCACATCGTGAAATGTAAAATACGACAAAGGAACCCCGAACAGTTGTGCAGTTGAAATCCTACATTAGGCAAGAATGGGAGAACACTTCACTTTCAGACAGTCCAGCAACTGGTCTCCTCATTTCCCAAACATTTATAGAGTGTTGTTAAAAGAAGCAGTGAGGCAGCACAGTGGTAAAGACGCCCCTGTTTTTGAAACGTGTTGCTGGCATCAAATTCAAATTGAGCATATATTTGTCTTAAAACAATAACATTTTTCAGTCTTTGTTGTATTTTTACTTAAATATCGGTTTATATGATTTGTATATCCTTACATTCTGTTTTTATTTACAGTTTACACAGCGTCCCAACCTTGTTGGCAATGGGGTTGTACCTGTCTATGGATGGTATGACGTTGAGGTTCTCTTGTCTTGACTGGGCTTGACTGGATTATAAATACACCCAGTTCAGTCCATAGATTTTGCTTGTGTTGGACCATATCAGTCTGCACCACACTTTACATCTCCTCTGCGACTGGTTTTCCTCGCCCTGTGTTGCCTGTTTTTGGTAGGCGGCTGGAGATGGAAGAGACAGCGACAGGCAAAGCATTACAGAGCACACTACCAGGAGTGAGAGCAGGGAAGGATGCATGGTCCGGACCTAACTTGGTGGGGGGGGGGGGGGTGCAAGTAGGAAATGAGAGAGGGGACTAGAGCATGATGAGAAAGGAATAGGGGAGGAGGAAGGTAAAGGGAGAGGGAGCTCTGGAGTCCAGCATGACCCCCCTGCCATGGCAGGCAGACGCAACTTATGTGTTTGTGGGGCCCTGTGGTTTCTCCCGGCGATAAATCCCTGGCACATATTTAATACCGTCGGAGCACGGGGCCAGGGGAGTGCTGAGGGACGCGGGGTCATTACTCACCAGCCCACATCTGAAGGAACTGCAAGCCCAAACCCCCACTTGTGGACCGTATCTGTAGGCCGAGTGATAGCCTAGAGCTGAGACAAAGCAAGATAAGCATCATTTTGAAGCTACCTGCATCCTACCTGCTGCAATAGGAAGATCTGCATGATGAATAACACCTGCACAACGTGCAGTGTGCAGTGATCGATGCCCAGCACAGACGGTCAGGCACTCCTTAAGAAAGAGTTCTCTATATTCTGTCTTCTACAGCTACATATTTTGGCTGAACTGCAAAATCTCAGACAAAATTGCTATGGATACCAGGCAGTGCATAGATTCTGCATCACCTGTGAGCAACTTGTTTAGTGTGAGAAAGATAAACAAACACCCTGTTTTACTAAAAGGGCGAAGTGCGAGAGAAGCACGGAGAAATGGCCGGCTGCAGCTCCAGGCTTTAGCGTCAGTGACCGGGTCTGCTAAAGTGGAGAGCGGGGACCGCACTGTGTCAACATGCCAGTGAGTTTTGGGAATGATGATTCACTACATGACGACAGAAGCCACACTGGCAAAATTGTCATTGGGAAAAGTGTGGAATTTTTAGACCATGAGGCAGTTATTCACTGTGCTACGCGTCTGTCATTTTAAGCGTACTGCCAGTTTTCTGTGGAGAACAATAACAAATGTGGAGTCGAGATCACTGCTGTTATTCATCTGTATATATATATATATATATATATAGGCTATATGACTTTTCAAGTTTTCATTAAACATATGGACAGTAGACATTTATTCTTTTTTTTAAGTTTTTATATGGTTTATTTCACTTTATACTAGTTTTCATATTTTTGTGTCCTGCTTTGTTTTGACCCACTCAATCCTTTGTTGGTCTCTGCTTCTTTACGAAGATACTAGCGCCATCTTCTGGTTATAATGATAAATGGGCACTTTGAATATTTCAGGAAGCAGTTAGTCTCAGTATGGCAAAATTGAGTTTTTTCCATGAGCTTTGCTTCATTCTTCATTGTGCCCCACTGGAGTTATTTCTGTACAGCACATCACACCATGGAAGATGTTAGGAACCATCCCTTATGTAAACATAGCGTGATTTTAGGTTATATCGCGCTGGCGGTGCCTGTGTTTGTGAATAAGCTCAGTTTCTTGATGCATGTCAGCCCCAGGCAATGCTGATATGTTCAGTTAAGATGAGCCATGGAATAAGTAAAAATAGCAGAAAAAAGGGAGAGGAAATGGAAAAGGTAATAAAATATTATCTAACAAACAAGTATTGCATTTCACTATCCCTGTAAAATAAAATATATATATATAGACACAAGCCTAAATACAATAATGCAGAGTGACTGATGCAGTTTTAAGCCTGGCTAGTGGTTCCTCTTCCTCCCTGTCCTCCTCACGATTTCCCTCCCGAGTCCAGGCTGAGGGCTTGAAAGGCGACACAGCTGGGAGCCTTAATTAGTCACCAGCCATAGGCAACTGGGGTTGCCCTGTGGTGATGCCCAGCCTTGCCATCTGTTGCTGGCATGATTCTGACTCCCATACCGCCATTCCGGTCACTGAGGGTTGAATGAATCTCACACAGAAAGGGCTAGGGAGAGGAGGTGTCGAGAGCTTCTGAGTCCACACAGTGATTTAGGATCAAAGCTGCCTTTAAGTCATAGTCAAGCAATGTCTTCCCTCTTCCCTGTTTTTCAATTATTCTGTATAAATCATGGAGGGACGTATCATAACACACTCAGGTAAAATTTTGTTGTAAAAGGCACTATGTAGAAATAAGTAGAATGGAATGTAGGCCCACCTCATAAGTGAATTTCCAAAAGAAGCTTTCCTATACTATGTATGTCATACAGGCCATTCATGGGTATGGTTTAGCGATAGGCTCAGATAATTTACAGTGGAAATGCCAGTTCACACTACGGCTCGGGCATGGCTTGGTTCCTGGTGACAGAGAAAAAGCGACATCGGTGACGCTGAATTGGTCCCAGCCTGTGAATTTATGTGTACGTGTGCTTTAACCCGCCTACCTGTGCCCTGAGTTTCCCAGGAAAGGCTTCCTGTTTACTGCGACCTTCTACTGAATAAGCAGTACCCAAGATAGGTGGACAGATAGATAGCAGGAAGGCAGTTTACTGTCGTCCTTATTAATGACAAACGGCTCAGCTGTGTGACAAGCCGTTCCAGCTTTTGGCTGTACAGTGGTACCTCGGTTCTCGAACTCAATAGAACTCAAATTTCTTGAAAGTTGAACAAACCAGTTTGACCTAGAACTCGATCTGAATATCAGAAATCAAACCATGAACACTGACCTAATATAAATTGTACGCACCAGGAAATGTGTCATACTACAATGCAATTCTTACTTGAATGCCTTCTTCACAGACTGGACTATTAACCAAATAAAGCAGCGCAACAT
>JABFEA020000021.1:4352187-4377005 GCA_019775915.2 Cyphomyrus plagiostoma | reverse complement strand
ATGTAAAGCGCCCTGGGACAACTCTGTTGTGAAGGGCGCTATATAAAAATAAACTGAATTGAATTGAATTGAATTTCTATGGGCATAACCATAATCCCAACAATAACAACCTTAACCCCCACCCAGCCCTAACCATAACTATTAGTAACCAAACAAAACACATTTGCATTTTTAGTTTCTTGATTGCAGTCACAGATTTTTAGAAAATTAGTGTTCCATTTCAGGGACAAATAAATATTCATCACATTTGGTACCCATAAGGTAAAGTATATCCAGACCACACACACACACACACACACACACACATACATACATACACACAAACCTACATCAGTTCCAACCCCTTAACATTTGTGCAGCACAGTGACACCTGTGTTAGGGGTCCCACCTGAGGTAGTCTCTGCGGCACAGCTTCCTGCCAAGCTTGTAGTAGAGCCTGCGGCCCACCTCCCCCAGTCGGCAGCCGCACAGGTCACAGCTCAGGCAGTCCTCATGCCAGTACTGCTCGATGGCCTTTAGGAAGAATCGGTCGCCAATGCTCTGCTGGCATCCACCACACGTCAGCAAGGAGGGCGGCATCTGAAGGACCTCGTCCACAGGCTCCCTGCCAGAACAAATAATTGCATATTTTTGGAGGTAAGCCATGCATATAGCTCATTTGGCCGCTAGTTGACTTTATATTCGCTAAAGCTTATGTTTAAGGGCAACACCTCTGGTACTGAATAACTCCACATATACACCAAATTCACCGCTAGAGGGAGCCATTTCCTATTAACTTCAACGAGAAAACAAATAAGGTTCACTAATGAACTGCAAAAATATTACTCTTAGCAGGGACGGATTAATTTATCTGGGGGCCCTATGCTCACATCAGCATGGACACTCAGGTATTGCCTATTAACTATCCGGTCTATCAGACGAGGCACTTTTTTGTTGGGGCCCTAAGATAGCCATTGATCCGCCCCTAACTGTTACAGAGAGAATAAATCTACTATATCCTTTACACTCATACAGCCAACAGTCGGCTATTTTAAAGTTTCACACACGACTTCAGCAGATGCCATTCAACATCATACGAGTTAAAACAACCTCTCCCAAACTCGTAAAACTTAATGTATTAAGTGAAGACTCCCAATAAATGTTCGTATCTCTGAAAACATATCAGATATTAAAGTGAAACTGATAGTTGAGAGCGGCAGATGGGGTGTCCATTCACACCAGTTAATAAATTACAGTTTTATTTACTTGGCTGTTCCTACCTTTCCTGTCATACTTTCACGCCTCTCGATAATAAAGGCATTTTGAAAGTTTAACGACTTGGCCGAAACTTTATTCAGCAGGGTCCAGTAATATATACGTGTATAATTTAATACTCTGACGCATGGTTCTGAGAGCACTTGGAGTAGTCAACAATGCAAAATAATTATTCATTATATTACTATCTAATTAATTCTAATATCTACTAAGGGAAAATACTGGTAATGCTATTTAATTGGTATTACTTACTCAGTAGCCTCCAGGCTCTTCCTCTCAATGGCAGATGACATTTCCAGCAAGACGTTCCTGTCTAGCAGCAACTGGGATGGCACCAAAGAGATGAACCAGCGGTGCCCCGTCTCACGCTTCAGCTCTCACTCTGCTCACTTTCGGGTTCAAATCGTGCCCGAACCGGACCCATACGCGGCAGGGTCCGGCAAAACCCTCGCTGCACCTGTTTCAGCGGCAATTTATAATGCACATGGCTGCTGCGGGAACATCGCACTCACTCGCCTACCATCAGTTGCGGAGTTCCCGAGAAATATATAGGCTGTATATTAAAGACGCGCTTGGGAAGCAATGCGCGATTTAGCGCATCTCCAGCGGAAAATGCGCTATGCTTTCAGTGCCGGCTATTTCCTGGTGGTTTGTGGATGTCGCATTCAGTGACAGAATGATTTTTCAGAGGTCCGAAATAGAGGCAGCGTTAATTATTTATAACGCGTCTCGCCCGGCAGAGTTACAAAGGATGCTCTATGGCAGCCGACGCGTTGCTCACTGAATCGCTCCCTCCTTGCGCCGTTTAATTTGAGGTGAGCTGCAGCCCTTAGTGCCGTGCAGTGGGTTTTTTTAAAGAGCTGCCCCCTCCCTCTCTCCCCAGCCCCGATCGCCTCCCCCCCCCCCAGGTTTCTTGTTTCGTTTCCTCTTTCCTGCTCACGACTCCCCAGCGAAGTGGCGTTTAAAGCGACAGCGACAGCTTGACTAACGGCCCCCCTGAGATACCCAAATCGTGACGGGTTATTCCGCGCCATATGTAAAGCTCCCTCATTTTGAATTTCCATGTGTTGTCAGTTGTTTCGTTGCCTTTTTATGCGTATAAATACAGACAGTACATCTACAGTACATCTAAAGCTGGTTGCATATACTATAGGCTGTAATTTTTATAGATGAATAAATGGTATTGAGCAGATGCGTTGATACCCATTTCGTGTAACACATTCAACATAACATATACATTGCATTTAATTTACCTCTATCGCATAGAATTGCTATGATCTGTTATTTAAGCGCTAAAAGCAAATTCATTCTGCAGGGCAAATTATGCAAAAAATGCAAATACACGACTAGAACTACTTCAATATGAATACTCTCGTTACACCACACTACATTTATTTATTTAGCAAACATGATTACTTTATATTTACAAATGAGGGTTCCTCAAGTCCCTGCGGTGAAATCACGCAGCCAGCCACGAGATTTGAAGCAACGACCTTCTAACTACAGGGACAGACTCCTAACCCACAGAGGTTATAAAAATGCAGGTTGCAAAATAATACAAAATACAATTGCCTTTTAGCTCACTGGTTCTTAATAACCTTAGCCTCCAGCTGAAGAGTTTGATCCAGTGAATCAGACATTCATTTTATTCGTTTTAAATTTGAACTTTCTTGTCATTGAACAGATACGAGTACAGGTGTGTGTGTGCGCGTGTGTGTGTGTGTGTGTGCACTTCAGTATCACTTGAATGGAATTTTATCGTATTTATTGAAAATATGCATCAAGTGTTATCTTACCAAAAATTAAATTTAAAACATGATTCCTGTCTAGAAAAAAATATGTTAATTTTGTACTGATGCTCATGTATTGTCCTAGTGCAGTTGACAATTGTTCAAACTTGGAAAAAAATTAAAGCAAATAACTAAGACACTAATTTGTTTGCATTAAATTATTTTAATTTATAAATTCCTTCTGTTAAAATGGACATCTGTGTCACAGAGGTGCCAAAGGCTTGGTTTGTGTTTGCATTTTATCACCAAGGTGCAGTGGTTAGCACTGGTGCCTAACACCTCTGGTGCCAGGATTCTAGTCTCCACTCTGGTTCCGTGTGTGCGAAATGCACATGTTCTCCCATGTTGTCATGGGGTTTCCTCCAGGTACTTTGGTTTCCCCCCACAGTCCAAAAACATGATAAGGTTAATTGGTTGAGTTGGCACCTCATTCTGAGTTGTTCCCTGCCTTGCGCCATTAGCTTCTGGGATAAACTCCGGACCCCCGTGACCCTGAATTAGACACGTGGGTACAGAAAATGGGGGATGGCTGGACAGACATTATCACTAAAAAGAATGTATCTTCAGATAGCACTTAACTGTGTTCTGCATAGGGTGTTCCTGCCATTTGAAGGCTTGTACCTACAGCCATGATACAGTACCTGATAAATTGGTAGCTAAGCTGGTTTCAGGAAAGTCCCTTTTGCCGTTCCACTTTATACCCCCACCCAGTTAAGTCAGACTCTATTGCAAGCTATCCAGCCTCTTATAGTTTTTATTGATCAATTCAGCACCTGGTTAGAGGGTTATTCTACATCTACATCATATTTAACATCTCTCAGGTGGATGGTGCAAAACGTAAGACTAAGGAGAACTGTAAAGCAACCAGTTACATAACCTTGGTTGTTTTCTGTTCAAATTTTCCTTAAAATCTGTGAAGTTTGTTGTCAACCATTTTCTATACACTACACGCCTGATGTAAAAAGCCAGATGGATTGGGTGACCCATCATAGTGTTAGAAATGAAGAGTTCTTTACGAGAAAGTGGATTTAGTTGTAACCTAGAAGTCAAGGGTAAGACTCTTCCAATTGCACTTGATCCCCCTCCTTGCATACCACCCGGACTGTCGTTCCCGGATAGGGAGAGATTCTCTTATCGCTGGCCAGAGCTGCTGCGTTCCCTGATCTACTCAGTGTCACACAGCCTGCAGTTGGACTGGGTAGCAAGATAAACCCCCCAGGGCTATGAAGGCAGGCTGTGCAGACCCCAGGGTCTGGCTCACACCACTGGGAGTCACACGCATGGCAAACAGAGACTAAAACCCTTTATCTGCATTTGCTAGAAAAACAACAGCAAGTAACGGGGCTGTTCAGTGGAATCACTGCAGAAAGACGACAGGCCCGTCTCTTGGTTTTATTAGTCACCCCAATTGTTTTGGAACAATAGTGAGGTGGGTATGTATGAACACAGAGAAATGTTTATGTAAAAACAGTCTTTTTATATTAACTGGAATTGTGATGCTAGTTCAGACTGAGGTTGCAATTTAATTTTCAGTGTGAGCTTAACAACTAAAAATTTTGGGCGAATGTATTTTGAGAAGCCTAATTATTGTTGTCTAGATGGCACAAGTGTGTTGTTTTTATTGCATTTGAGTGCCAGAAACTGCAAACATTTCAAATGTTAATATGCGGAGGAACAACCAGTTTATCAGTGCCTCATGGCATTGCCCTGAAGAGAAATGTGTCACTTTCACTGTCCAGTTTCCTGAGGATTGGACAGGACCAAGACTACAGATGAACAGGAAATAAACTGATGAAGCTGGCAAAAGGTTCAACTGCTGCTGTGCCTTCCTGACTTCCTGCCTGCTGAACTACGCCATCCTGCTGGGTTGCTGATTGGCTGACTGGTTCCAGATGGCTCCAGCTGATAGGAGCAGGGGAGCATGGTGGAGAGAGCTCAAGGCCTTCCATTACAGTCTGCTGGGCTCGCAGAGAGGAGGCACACCCCCCCCTCCCCCTTTTCCCATATCCAAAACAAGAACTGTATGATTTAAAAAGCCAATTTCAGCAAGACAAGCGCTGAATGGAAACAGATACTTAATTCTGGTTTATTAAATTGTACTTTATCACAGTCAGATTTTATTATAGCCTATTTTACCATTCATAATGACATTTTCATTCAGAGACATGCCTATAGTCTCAATGGCAGAGCAGAGTAACCATTATTCCATAGAGTTGCAGATATACAAGGTTAAATTATACGCCAGTATGCCACACTTCCACTGGTAACCTAGGAGACAAGTCATGATAAACTTATTTATTTAACAGACGCTTTCGTCCAAAGAGACATACATTTGATGACATACATCACAGGCCAAACAATGAAATCACTCTACCAACCAAGGGATTTGAACTGGCAACCTTCCAATCATAGGTGTAGCATCCTGCCCCACTGAGCCACACAGCACCTTGACATATTTATGCCTGTGATGAATTTGATATTTTTCATCCCCTTACTGAAACAAATCTTTCCCGTCCCAGTTATATGGAAGGCAGAGGGTAAAAGGTCTTGTGGAAAATAGCTGAAGTTTAAAAAAAAAAAAAAACACAAGAGTCAGGACTCTCCCATCTCTGTTGTCAACCCGGACGGCTGTTTCCTCCTCTTCCTGTGAGTTGTGCATTTAAAAATTCAACTCAAACTTTCTTCCCACTTCTGCTTTGCCTATAAAAGTTAAATTTCATCCATTTTTACCAAGGGCAGTTTCCCACATCTTTGTTTATTAACTTTAGTCAGCTTATTGTTCGCTATGGCGTGGAATGTCCGGCCACGTGTTTCCGCAAACAAGAATGAAAGTACAGGCCCCATAGTGAGAACTACATTGCATTCACTAAGGTACACCAGATGGATATCTTTTTCTCTAATAAGAGCTGTATGGTCCCATACCACATTAGCGCAATCATTCGTCAATGGCAGATTTAGCCCGTAGATCCATTTCCTGCTGGGAGAGGACCTGAATGCTCTTCCAGCTTACTGATAGAGGACTTTCTGGGACAGCATTAGCAAAATGACTGCTTCCTGTATAATCAGTACTAAAATAGCAATTGGCTCTGTTTTCAAGGTAGTATGCCTGAACATATTTGCTGCACAAATTCCCCGGAGATTCAGCATTTTTATTATAGACCTATTTGCAGAGAATATAGAAAAGATACAATCTTAAGTCACAAGGCCACATGAGCATGAACTCTTTAAAATTTGATTTGGCTCCAAAAGAATGATTAAAGGAAAATGGGGCTCTCCATGATTGTTTTGAGATGGAGACCAGCTCTGTTGACTAATGGAAATAAAAAGGTTGCGGAAATGAGTCACTTGTTGAAAGGGAACTTCACTCCCTTACAGGGCCTTCCCCTAATCAGTATTATCCCATTAGGAAAACACCTTTTCAATAGCAGAGAACAATCAATGGTTTGGGGTGCCATGTTAAATGCTTCCTGCATTTGCCAAGCCAGGTTTTTGGTAAGACAATTGTGTGAAAGTGATGTACATTCACTTGGAACATTGTTTTATTTTTTACACTGAATGTGGTTCTGGCGGAAGATGATGGATGGATGTGGTTCTGGCCTACAACACACAACAACTAACTGACCTCCTTCCTACATTTAGCCGGTACATAGTCTAGGGTATTAGGTTATTTTCATAAACATGTAATTACAATTATCCCTGCATATCTTTACATGGGTGTATTTTACAGTGCATATAAGAAACACTCCAGCACTTAATTCTGTTTTCTGTTTATTCCTTTTTGGATAATACTATACACATTATCGTGTACTCATTTTCTCCCGACGGTAAAATGCAAATTGTAATTCCACAAACCAAATGAAAAAAAAAATACTGTGAATACTATCTTGTTACACCCGCTTGTAAATAAATTTACGATTTTACATATGTGGTTTCTGGATTGACAAATAAGCTCGATATGTTCCTAGGAGTATTTTATTTAACACTATTCTGGATCATTGTGGGTTTCATAAGACTGCTGCGTTCCCATTACCACTAATACCAGACTTAACGCTATGAATCCGGCCAATTAAGAAGACGTTTACTGCCACCTTCTGGGGTAAATGTTAAGCCACTCTAGTGCAGTTTATGTTTTATGTAGTGATGAAGTTTTACTTCATACATATATACACATGAATATGGATTAAGCGGTGATGTGCAGGCTCAGAAACCACCACGATAAATACAAAAATGTTGAACCCTAAGACTAAAATCGATTTTAAAACTTTTCAAAGGAGTTCAGGCTAAATGCTAGTTTTTCCACAACCGTAGTTGCATAACTTTGTAATAATTAACTGTTTATTGATTAGTATCCTGTCTTTAAATTAAATATTACTAGTGTTTATTAATATTGATTGTTATGCTTCTCGAACTAGTTCGTCCAAACCACGTGTCGACGTAATTTGTATATCGAAACGTATCATGCTGAATGCATAAGCTAGTTTTCCTTATCTACACAAATAAAGGAAATGTAATTACCATAACAAACATTTCCTTTATACTCACTCAATGGCATGGAATCTATTAATTTCTCTTCACATGTTATTCGTTGCTAGGCGTCATTAAAGCTTCATGCGCATTACGTGCAAGTAAAACGAAACGCGCGGACTTCTGCGCAACATCGTCAAATAGTACTCATGTATAATTTATCCAACAATAACGACTGGGAACTAATTGCTCTACATTTATAATATTCGCTTTCTCTCAAGTTTGTATATGTTTCAAATGTATGACAATATAACAGCTACCAGAAAATAACAATAAAACTCCAGCTTTGAGTCCTAGCTAGCCAGCTGGCTAAAATAGAAAATCATATCAAAGCGAATCATTGGGATGTTCACTGCATTTCCAGTTTTGGATGTTCGTGTCCTTTGGCATGAAACCTTGGTTTTAGATAGCTTATTAGTTTGCGGTCTTATCTGTATTTTTTTACAAGACACAAATAAATCTCAGCTCCTGTCATGTAACATTTGATAATTGTGTTTACTCTCCTGTGCATAGGCAAATCTGAGACAGCTATGAAGAGGTCCTTCCTCCATATAAAGTGTTACTTCTGCTGTTAGTCTCTCTCAGTTGTCGGTGAGGCCGGCGGGGCGGATCCCACATAAATTTAGGAAACGAGAACATAAAGCGACACAAAAGCTTAGGCAATTTTAAATTAAATACTATCAGTCTTCTCCCCTGTGGACATACATAGTTTAAAAGGTAAGCGAATACGCTGAACTCACCACCAGTACTACACAGGTAGGCTAAGGTAACGTTAGCTAATTAGTTCGATGGCTAATTAGCTACCGAGCCACTGCAGTGAAACCAAAACCCCCATTTTGATGTCGCGATTTTTCATCTTAAACGAAGGACTAAAACAATTAAACTAACATTTAACTTTCAGAAGGACACACATCCGACTAATCGTACGTTAACAGACGATTAGCAGGCTGCAAAAGTGGGTAGGTAATGCTAACGGTGAAAGTAAGCAGACGAATGAACTAGAATAAGTGGGTCTTAAGTGAACGGGTGTTGGAGAAGCTTTATTAAGTGAGTTTTCTCACGATGCCTGGTACCTGGCGAGCAGGAAATGGGGAACGTTTAGGAAAAAAAATCAGGGTTATTTCACTTGTTCTCTATAAACTTATTAGCTAAATAGCTAACTACTATTTTCGCCATCGTAGCGGCCCACTCAGACTTACTGGTTACTCTGATGTCACTATATTTTATTGGTTTATAGTTTATATTATCCAGAATACATTGCCCTTCGTTTTTGATTGCAAGGATTTTGCTGGGGAAACTCGAGCGGAATATTGCATCATGATGTTTGCTAGACCCTGGTTCTCACTTTTTAGTAGAGTCATTGTGGGACAGAAAAGGAATTGATCTTTTTGCCTTGTTTCCGACTTGGTTGCGGCATTACTGCTCAAGGGGCTCTTTGTTATGTTTCCAGTGCCTAGGTTGTCTGTGGAGCGCGGTGGTTCTGTCTGCAGCTGTCACTGTCATAGGCCCTCTCTCATTCAACTATATCTGGCTTGTAAAGAAACCCCAACAATAATCATTAATGTGCGGGATTTATAAACAACATGCTCAAGACGAGAACTTGTCATAGTTATTTGGTTATCTATGCCTGGTAAGACGTTTAGCGACCTCCGTGTTGTTCTGCCGGACGGGCCTCTGAGCTTTCTAGAACGTGTGAATCGGTGCCCAGTGCTGCATCTGCTTTTCTGTGCATTGTCGATACCAGAAGTTTCCGACACAATTGCTCATGATGCCGATCCGTTTTCATGCTCACCTAAACCACAGATGCCCTCAGCGACTATTGGAAACCGGGCTGTACAGTCCTCCAGTCCAGAGGTGGGGTCCGCTCCTGGATCGATGGGCCAGCTCACCATGACCGCTCAGTATTCCGAAGCCCACACAGAGGCTATGAAGCAAGTGCTGGGTGTCATCGACAAGAAAGTACGCAACATGGAAAAGAAGAAGGTAACAGGCCTTTTGGGCCTTAACATCGCCAGATAACTTTGCAGTCCATCTGTGCTGTGAGGATATTAATAATAAATTCAAGGATGATCTCGAACTGCTGATCGTTTTTTTGGGGCGCAGCTGCTTATCCTCCTCTTGGCACAATGAATTCTTCAGGGTCAGTTTTAAATGCTCTAATTCTTGTAACTGCGTGGTAAGCATAAGTCAGTCTGAAGAGAGTTGTCCTAAGTGTTAATGTTGGGAAGTTTGTTTCCTTTGCAAACGACTTTGTGAAAAACACAAAGCTGTCTCATATTTTGCCTTATCAGGGAAATAGAGATTTCAGCTCTGTACCGGATGTCTGACAACGAAAGTTGACTATTCAAAGTGCAAACCTGATAATTGACAAGTTGAAGGATAAATTGCCTTTATTCAGATCTTTGGTACTAGTTGTATATGCAAGAAAAATGTGGTTTGTGAATTAACATAATTGGTAATTCGACCCACAAGTTGTTTAATTTGTAAATATTTGGTATTTTCTAATGGAATGACGAGGCCTCTTAGGAGGAAGGCTAGGCTTGCAGATGAGATGTTTCCCGAGAGATGAAGTGGTAATGAGATTTGCAAAATTACGGGACGTTTGGCTGGCTAGCAATGCTTTTTATTGTTATGGCTGTCAGGTTGCGCTCGTGAAAACCCGCTTTAAACGAGCTGGGTCAAAGTTCTATAGCTTCGTGCCACCTTTAGTATTCGGCATTCAAGTTTATTTTTTTCAAAATAACATGAATTTATCTGCATTTGAAGAAGTTTGTTAGCAGAGTTCACGTTAGCATTGAGTCAGTTCTATCAACACGATTTGTGTATGCGTTTGACGAAGTGATCTTTGGTAGCTCCGTTTCATATGCATGGTTTAAGAAAGGCTGAGAGGCCGAATTTCCACTATTGCAGTATTTCTGCATCTCCCGGTGGAATATGTGGGCTAAGCATTGTCGCGACTTGTGGACAGCAGACATGGTTTGCAGCTAATATGGCGGCCATGGCGAATATCAGCTCGGGACTGAAGGCGGCCTGTCTTGTTCAGAGCACATTGCAGAACACCGGCGCGTAGGTGACCGCCGTCCTCGGTCCCGTCGCTTTTTCCGGTTCTGCCGAACTTGTTGCAGAATGATTTTCCGTTTTGGCCAAATGTTGGTCTGTAACGAGCAACGGCAGCTGTGCGCCTGGACTTTCTTGGAAATGTGGATCACTACGCGTTTCCTTGTTACCTCAAAATAGAGCGCAACAGTCTCCTGCTCGTATAAACTTAGGTGAATTTGGGGGTTAAGTTAAAGCATCGGGGACGTGGTAGAATTTGCTTTGCATGTCATTTTGTGCCGATTGCCTGACGCCAGATTTAATTCTATGTACAATGCGGTCTCTAAAGAGTAGACACACTTGCAAAACTGTTTCCTTGTGTCATTTCTTGTGCGGTGATCTGTGCCGGGTTTTAAGCGCAGTGTCATACATTTTCCTAAGTCCCGCAGTTTTTCGGGGAAGTTGTATTGCATTAACATGGACTCTGTCGCCCGCTCCCTACATGCTAAGCAGATGTCTTTCCTCCGTGGTTTCATGAATGCAGGCTTGCATTTGATTTAGTCGCCCTCTTAAATTTTTATACTGTTAAGTAATGGTGTAGTAAACTTAATGGTCATATTGTGGTTTGGAATGAGACTGCTTGCTCTTGAGTTTGTGAGATGTTAAGGATCCTTTGAAATGTGAGTGCTGAGATACCCTCAGGGTACACAATGAACATGGTGACTTCAAATATAATCCCTGGCTACCTGTTGCTGTTTAGTCCCAGATTCTGTAATAGACTGCATACATTCAGACATTTGAATTTGGGGGCAGTTTTGCGGTTTGATTTGTATTTGCTAATAAGCTGAGACTTGACATTGTGGCTTCTAGCAAAAGGAAACATTTTGCAAAAGACAGGTTCTATGTAGGGAAAACTGGACATGTTGCAGTTTTGCTAAAGAGATTTACAATTTTTACTGCAGGGCAAATTGGACGACTATCAAGCAAAGAAGAACAAGGGAGAACGTCTGAACCAGGATCAGTTGGTTAGTATGCACTGTTATGGTTTCGCGCTTTTGGAAAGCAGGTTGATTATTTAATCTGGCCTTTACTACAGACAAGGCTTGTTGGAGCTAAAGGCAGACTTGCAGTAATACTGTATGTTCTGCTCCATGTTATTTTGAAGGAAGCCTTGTCAAAGTTCCAGGAAGTGGTGAATAACCTAGAGTTTGCTCGGGAGTTGCAGAAGAGCTTTCTGACGCTTGGTCAAGATGTAAGTAAATCTTCTGAAGCGGTTGTCTCTGCTTTTTCTGTGTGTATGTAATGTTATGTTGCTGAATCACTTTCCCCCTTAGTATACTGTTGAAGTGGATCCTGATTTCCCATCTCAGCTTTTCTAAATCTACATTTCTCTTTCAGGATGATGTGATAGCATAATTTCAGAACCGTGCTTTATGGTCAGACCTTTTACTGCCTTGTAAGGATGACTCATTTGGCACAGGGTTGTGTCCTCTTGCCCCATGGCTGTAACTTGACCCACGCAGATCCAGAAAGCAGTGAAGAAAGCCGCACGCCGGGAACAGCTGCAACGTGAAGAGGCTGAACAGAAGCGGCTTAAGGCCCTGCTGGAGCTGCAGTTTATTCTGGACAAGCTGGGTGATGAAAGTGTGCGGCAGGAGTTGAAGCAGGTTTCCCTGCTTGTGGACGAGGACCTCACCGCCATAGACGAGTTCTACAAGCTAGTGGGGCCAGAACGAAACCAAAATGTCCGGTGAGCCTCGTGTCTGCAGGGAACCAGTGGGTGAACATTACTGAGGGTCGGGTGTCCTCATATTTCTGGTAAATATTTCTGCAGTCGACTCAATCTGAAGATTAAGATGTAGGAATTTCAGTTTCTTCCATAAAATGTAAATCTGGTCTGCACTGATTTCTGGGTATATTCTTGTGTAGTGTGTTGCATAACTTGAACCAAGGCTGATTTAAAAGCAAGTGGTGTGTTCCAATTGCAGGAGGAGCCAGGCGGTACCAAAGGTAGCCCAGATAAAATCTTGATTAGCTGGTGAACTGCAGAATAGCTCTCATAACTTGACCTGCAGATATTCTTGGACAGAAATGGCAAACTAATACGTACATGAACTCTGGCTGGCTAGTTAGCATCTTATTTGTACTTTCTGCCAAAGAATTGTAAGTCCTTGTATAGAGGCTGAGTAATAAGGTCTAGAGACTGGTTTGAGACTTCAAATGATATACTATATGTTCTGCCCATCGATAATGATGCAGCATTTAATAAAGTAATGTGGTGTCAGAAAGGCCTAATAACACTGGTCTTGAATGTTCATGGTGCAACGCTTTTGCTGACTGGTCACCCCCCCCAAACCGCCAGTCAAAATTCAATAATTTTTTTTTCTTCTCCATTGGGAGGTTGTGACTTTGCAGGAAGGAGAGACAACTACTCAAGCATGTTGTCACGTCCCACTCCGAACGATCCTCGTGTGCCACGCCCACCTCGTTACCCAGTGTTTTTCCCTGATTGGTCCTGTCTCTTGTTGCTGCCTGCCTGTCTTGTGAATTTAGTCTGCGTCAGCGTTACTTCCGGCAGACTTGTCACTGATGTTCGTACCGGTTCCCTGTGTTGGTATGTTTGTGGTGAATAAACCCCGTTTCCCGTACTCCCGGCTGGGCTTCCCTGATTTCACCGCTCGACCGCCGACGCAGCATGACGCATGTCATGTCTTCTTGCAGCCTGGTGGACCAGTATGAACAGGCATCTCAGCACTTCTGGGAACTGCTGGAGGGCAGAGACAAGGCAGTGGTTGGTACCACATGTAAGTCGTCATTTTTGTCATTGTCTTCCATATTTTGATTTCGTTCTTTTTCTCTGGAATGTTCTGAAATTTTTATTGCTCTGCCTATGAAGGTGGGCCTTGTACAGTATGGCAGCTTTTGGTGCAATCTCCATAGTAGGAGATTTACTGGAGGTGTTTGACACACAGTGTAGCAGATCGCTTGTGACCGAATGACCATAAATGACTTCAGTGGGGGGAAAAAAAAAACCTAAGCTTATCTAGCTATGTGGCATACAGTGGCGGCAGACTGACAGAGTGAAGTCCCCTCAGCCCCTTCCAAAAGGGCAGGCCTGTCCGCCATCTTTGGAGGCCCTTCTCAGAGGCTGCTGGGGATTGGTGTGGTGAATCCTCAAGCTGGGGGGACAGAGTACTGCTGCGATCTGCCGCTGGGCTGAATGCTGACAGGCCGCTTCCTGACTCAGCAGCAGGGCAGCCTGCCAGTTTCCTGCCTTAGGTGGCCAGCCCAGAGAGCCTGTTCTCTGGGGACTGCCAGTCCAGCGCTCTGGAATGTTGTAGGCGACAGCAGCCAGGCTGGGAGCTGCCAGCTGGGCCTCAGCTGCATGCCCCCTCCCCAGTCCACATGGCATACACCTATTCACAATCCAGAGGTGCCTTGGCAGGTGCTCGTGTGACAAGATATATAAATCAGAATATAAATATGTACTGTCAAACTGGTTCTGGTGGCGGAGTAGTCTAACACTTGGGCACTTCTTGTAGGTGTTGCTTGTTGGCCCACAAATGTGAATGCAGCTGAGCTGCAAGTTGCGTTTGGATGTCTAAATTTTATTAATTCTGCCTTTCTTTGATTTGAAGCATTTGCAGAACTGAGGGCCACTTATGATTAACTGGATTCCTGTCAATTTCCTTTTTGTCATTTGCTTTGTTAGGGAATTATGGGGGAACCTACGCAAACCTGGGGAAAGGGAATGGGAGCCCATTGACATTTTTAAATAGCAGTGTCAGTGTTGAAGCTAAATAGTTAAATACAAGTGATTTTTACAATCCATAGACTTCAATCAGATGCTGTCTTCTGGTGACAAAGATTTTTCCAGAAACATGCATGGCACTACAAGCCACCAGTCCAGACTATGTTGAGTCTTAGGTGTTTGGCTGTGTCATTGGTAATGCCTGTGCAGACCTCATGGTTTATACTGGTCTGTTTGCAGACAAAGCACTGAAGGACACCCTTGACAAGCTTCTGCTGAGCGGCTACTTTGACAAAGCTCATGACCACCAGAACGGCCTATGCGAAGAGGGCGAGGAGCAGCTGCCCGCTCCAGAGTCTTCGGAGGCGGAGGAACCACATACAGAGCCAGGTAACCTCACTGCTGTCCGCCTTTAATAGGAACTTGTTTACTACAGCATGCGACTGACTCATCAGTTATGTTTGTGAACCTCTTTTCAGAAGGTGAAGTTGTGGAAGATTACGCAGAGCCAATTGAAGTGGAAGCGACAGAGGTGAGATTCAAATTTTCCTTTTGGCCCTTGCTTCTTTGAAATTAATATTTGTATACATCTTAGTTGAGTCATGCTTGAAACTTTGTTTTGTAGTTTGTAAACAGACAGTTCATTCCAGAAGCCACCTACAGCGGCACTGACAAAGAGCAGGGAGAGGAGTGGAATTCAGAATCAGAAGTATGTGTCAAAATAACCAGTATGACAGCAGTTCCATGTGTTGTTTCCCGGCGTGGTCTTAGAGGTCCCACAGACAGTCCACGTTTTTGCTCCCTCCCAGCTCCCTGTCACAGTCCACATTTTGCTACCGGGATCTGAGACGTAACAAAAATCGTGGACAGTCTACGGGTCGCCAAGGTCTGCATTGGGAAACACTGGTTAATGTATTAAACCATATGATTTTGTGGTATATTGAATGCTGATCCATTTTCCGTAGATGCAAGAATTAACTTGCATAGTTATGAATGCAATTTTTAAAAAAGAATCCTTTGTTCTGCAGGCAGTCAGTGCTCTGCAGCACCCCCCCCCTGTGCCCTCAGCCCCCTCTCCCGCCATCCCCGACACACATCCCCTCGCCCCAGTGACTCCTGTGCCCCCCGTGCCCTCAGCTGACCCTGTGGTCAGGAAGCAGGCTGTGCAAGACCTCATGGCACAGATGCAAGGGCCCTACAACTTCATGCAGGTGAGAGGTTGCCCCTGAGCCCACGACCACCCGGTCCAATCTGTGTCCCCTGTGAAGTCACCCTAATAGTGCTCTGTGGATTCAAATCCCTCAGGACTCAATGTTGGAGTTCGATAGCCAGGCCATAGATCCTGCGATTGTGTCGGCACAGCCCTTAAAGCCCAGCATGGACCTGCCTCAGATGGTGTGTCCGCCTGGTAAGTGCCGTTTCATCTGACATCCGCTGCAGCATGTTGGAAATGCTGTATTTAGGACTCTTGTAAAGCATTGTGTGACCCACCCCCCCTCCACCAATGTTTTACAGTACATCAAGACTCCCGACTTGCACAACCCAACACAGTTCCTGTACAGCCAGAACCAACACAAGTAAGTCTTCCATGTTCTTCAGTTATGAAGGATCTAGTGTTCTTTTCTGTATGTAGTGGCATCCACTGGCATGGGTTTTATCTGAGTTGGGTGTCTTGGATTCCCCCCCACCCAGGTCCCAATGGTTTCCCCCACACCTGAAGCATTTTCCACAACACCACCCCTCTACCAATCCGCACACCCAACAGATCCCCGACCACCAACAGATGCTATTGACCCCCTCCAGGTACTGTGTGTGTGTGCGTCCCGCCACTCCCTCCAGATCCATGTTTCCTCTCCGACTGATCAGTTTTGTCCCCCACATATGTGTGACTCACTTTCCTAAAACATGAGTAAGCTCCTGCTGACCCTGCCCCACCTCGGCTCCCTTTCCGCCAGGCCTCCATGTCTCTCTCGTCCGAGCCATCGCCCCCCTCGTCCCTTCCGGCCGCCTCGCAGCCCCAGGTGTTCCAGCCAGTCTCGAAACCCCTTCACAGCAGCGGCATCAACGTCAATGCAGCCCCATTCCAGTCTATGCAGACAGTAGGCGTCCTGACCCGACCCCAGTCATGTGATCATGATTGACTTCACTGTCCATGCACCCTGCCTTTGATCTCAATGTGCTTTAAAGGGGAATCCCACCTAAAATTTTGTTTTGCTTCATTGTGCTTTATTTAAAGTGTGTTCTGCTTGCTTAGAGCTAGTAACTTTCATTATGACATCACCATAGATTTTGCTATTGAAATTGTCCAAAATGCATGCTGTGCCTCTATAAATGTTGGGGAGATAATCCATCAAGTATCACGGTTGGCTTGGGCCTTTTTGTTTTCTGTCACCAAGGGAAAGTAGTGGCACTGTGGTGTATATAGATAACTGTGTGAAATATCTAACGAAATACTTTGTGGGTTTGGAATATAACCCTTTTATGACATAACTAGACCTTGCATGGTACAATTATCTCTTGTAAGTCTTTTTAGTCATAGTTGTCTTAAACCTGCTTGGTTAGCAATATTTTTCAAGAGTTCCTTGTCCTTCCCTGAAGGTGTTCAACCTCAACGCCCCCGTGCCCCCAGCCAATGAGACGGAAGCACTGAAACAACCAAGCCAGTACCCAAGTGGCTACAGCCCAGGCTTCAGTGGGCCGGTCCAGCACACTGTAGAGCAGTCGGAGATGCAGCCGGAGTCTTTGCAGTCCGGTAAGGAAACGAGCCAGCGCCTCTTAAGGTGCTGCTCGGGAGAGGCAGGGCGGCCACCTCTGTTGGGCCCTATTGCCGCTTTGAGTCCCCACCTTGGCAGAATAGTCACCTGTCCCCTGGGTCCTTAAGCAAGGCCCTTGTCCCCCAGCTCAGGGGTGCTATATGCTGGCTGAGCTTGCGCCATATCCCCCGAGCTCATTCTCTCCTGTCTGTGGCTCATGAGGCCAGGATGGTGTAGGCAGAACGCTTTAGCCACAGGGATCAGTATGGTAAACTATCACTATTGTATTCTGTAGATTGGTTTGGGAAACTTTCCGTTTGGTTTGTGATGGGTTCACACTGCTGGTGCTGGTATCAAATGGCCAGCGTTACCAAGAAGGCTGGTAAAGGTACACTGGTGAGCTGGGTGGCCTGTTCTTTGGGGAGTGACACTGCTGCAGTGTCAATGGAACCAGTGGCCTGTGCAGGGATGCCTTGGGGTTGTGTCTGCGTTAGCATGGGCTTGGGGAATCCGGATCTCTTTGGCTGCTTCTCCTTGTGCCCTGAGACTCGGCTCTTCCTTGTTACTTGTTTTAGTAATGTGTGATATTGTAAAATGATCTTATTTGGGGATACATTTGGAAGCAAGCATTTGAAATTTATCCTGTTGGCGCAGAGGTGGACAATCTTACTCAGAAAGGGCCGCTGTGTGTGTGGGTTTTCGCTGCAACTCCCTAGATCAGCTAATCAGTCCTCTAATTAGTTGAGTCCTCACACCTGAGTTTGAACAGCTGACCTAACTGTTATCCCAAAAACCTGAACACACACCAGCCATTTGCAGATAGAATTGCCCATGTGTTAGAGCACATTATACCAGGTTCATATGGCTTATCCCCTTTAATGGTGACTTACAGTTGGCCTGCAGGCATGTTCTATGGAAAATCCATCCATGGCAACGTATCCTAATCGGGGTCTCTGTGCTGCTGCAGCCCAGCCCGGGCACAGGGTACGAAGCTGGAATGTACCGTGGATTGGATACCAATCCAGTCAGTGCACACAGTCCTACAAATGTGCTATTTAGAGATGCCAGTTAACCTAACTGCAGGTGTCCGAACTGTGGGAGGAAACTAGTGTGAACACACACAGTGGTGGTGGGATGCGAAGCACCAACCCTGGAAATGAACTAAACTAAATAAACCTTCGATACTTTAGATGCATTAGACCAGTGAGTGTGCCATATCGGTGAAACAGCATTGTGTGTGTGTGTGTGTGTGTGTGTGTGTGTGTGTGTGTGTGTGTGTGTGAGATTACAACCCATCTGAATTTGTTTGCTTTATGCTTGAGATGACTTTCATTTGCATTAAAGGGTCTTGCCAGATAGATGGAATACAGTTACACTTTTCCGGCCAGTTTGTAACATTACCAAATTGAATTCCATGGCTTGTTGGATCTGTTATTCTAAATACAGGTTCTGCTCGGCGCACTTTAGTTCATGCTGAAAGCATTTTCTAGGATTTAATTGTGTAGTAGCTCTGCTGAACTTCAGTGCAAATGCCGCACACTCACCCATGTAATAAATAAAATATTCTGTAATCCTTACAGTATTGAAGAAATTATGCTTTACACTGTAACTGTGCTGTTGTCCTTTTGTCTCTCCCAACCTACCCAGTTGTTGGTGCCTTCCACACCCAAGACCAAACCCTTTCCAGCGTGGGGGGCCACCAGCCCCCGCAGCAGGGCACAGGCTTCAGCAGGACGGGACAGTCCTTCTATAACAGTCGGGCCATACCTCGTGGCGTGCCCAGGAACTCCCGGGGGATGCTCAATGGCTACAGGGGTCCATCTAATGGCTTCAGAGGTATGGAGGCCTGTGATATGCCTGACTGCTGCTGTGCCTTGTGCTGTCATGTGGGGCTTTGCCATTGATGCTTGGGTTCCATTTTTTACCAGGTGGGTATGACGGGTACAGGCCTCCTTTCTCCAACACTCCCAGCAGTGGCTACGGACAGCCGCAGTTCAGCACGCCGCGTGATTACTCCAGCAGCAGCTATCAGCGGGTAACGCCTGTGTGTCGCAGCGCTAATGCTACCGAATGTTGATCCGATTGTAGTTCATCGGCTTGACTTGTGCAATAAACACCACCAGTCATTTTTGTACATTTTCTACATGTGCATGTTACTCACTTAGCAAAGTACTGAGTGCATTTTTAGTATATACTAACAAATGAATTTACAGTATGTTCACCATTTCAGTACCTTTTAGTAGTAAGAAACGTATATTTGATTCATCAAAGTAACCTCCTAGCAGTTATTACAGCAGAGTGAATTCGATGCATCCTTTCTACAAGATGACATTAACTATTGCTGTTCCATGGGGTGAAAGTTAACTAGTGCATTTAAAGTTAAAGGACAGCCGAGAGTTTGACGCTGTCATCCCCACACAGCCAGTTAATGATGCCAGACACACTGTTGCATGCTCCCATGTTATAAAGGAAACTGACTTGTATTAATTTATATTTGTTTGTTCAGATTTGCAATGGTTAGCAAGAAAAATCAGCAGTATATTGATAGGTATTACCCACTTTAAATAAAACCAATCTTCTATATGGGATTTTCAAAATTTGATTGACATTTTGGCTGTCATGTCTGTTCTTCCTGGTTTTACCAACATTTGGAGCACAGTGCTACTTGTTTACTGTGCGTTGTCCTGCCTGGGGGGTCTCAGTGTCAGTGAAATGATTTCTGGATCTGTGTCTGGCCGTGTTCTGCTCACTGACTTGATGTGTCCGTTTCCTCAGGATGGATACCAGCAGAACTACAAGCGTGGTGCCGGACAGGGACCTCGAGGTTGTTCTCGAGGTAATGCCCAAGTGATGCGTTCCTAAGCGGCTTGCGGTCTGACATCTTAGGCCACGCTGAACATTTTCAAAATAAAATGCGTTTGCCCTTGCCCACATTCTGACCTTTGTTTTTCATCAATCCCCTCCCCCTGGATTTTGAAGAGCCTGGTTTTGATGATATTAATCTTAAGTTTTAATGATTCAAAACACATGCCAAGCTGAAATGATCAGTGCTATTTTAAGCAAGCCTGTGTTTGAGAGGGATATTCCTGTGAACTTGAAAGATTTTCATTAATTTATTTTTTTTTTGTATAAAATGAACCAACCTGCCACTGCTGGTCCAATCCTGGGAGCACTTTTTCCCCTCTTCCTCCGATCGCCCAGTTTATTTTGGTTATTCAGCTTTTAATTTTGGCTCTTAAAAGCATTTTTGTTACATTTTTAATCTCCCAGTTCAGTTTGTAAATTGATGTTGCTTCTTGAGAGACGTTTCAATAAAGATGTGTTGCATTACCTGCTGTCTGCTGCTAGTTTCTTTTCATTGTCCTTGTTTCTCACTTTGGGGACCCCCCCCCATGTCTGGCTGTTTGCTGCTTTGTTTGGAGGGTGGGGGGGCCCAAGGTTTTGCTACAGCAGGAGTCGTCTGCTTTCACGTTGCTGCTTTCTTGCCCTTTACTCCAGCAGGGTGTGAAGTTGTCCTTCTTGCCCAAGGATGATGTCCCATTTTGGGGAAACTTTGGGATTTGGCATTAGCAGAGTCCTTTTAGGGGGGAGCAAAATTTGAATTCCTTGGGCAACAGAACAGTGCACGCCTACTTCCCGCCCCTCCCCCCCCCGTTACGGGTTTTACACGACTTTCCTGCTTGCACCTAAACTTCATGCTCTGGCTATTCAAAATGCACTAATCAGAGGCCCATACAAAATGTTTTAGTTCAATTTTTGCTACTTGAGGTACAAAAGCATCTTTAATATGAACCTCCATCCAACTCCTCAAAATCTTGACTTGGAGGTGCGTTCTGACTGATCGATACACCCTCATGCTCACGGTCAGAATTTCATCACGATTCTACCACGTTATTGTTACGTACAAATTAAGTTGATATAATGTCATGACTAGATTTCTAATCAAGTCCTAGTTGTACACCTGCTGAGATTTATACTGATATTGCATGTTTGCTTTCTCAGCTCTCAAGTATAGGCACAGAAACAGTTTAATTTTGTATTTTAAGTTTGCCTGTAAACTAGCTTTGCAGCAAAACCATAAAGTGTACCCCCCACCCCAAGAGAGGCATCTCTTCTGCTGGGTCATTCTTATGCAGTTTTAGACCCATATAACACTGGTCCTAAGTTTCATAGGGTTAAGTAATGAAGTCCAACCGTACAACTATAACCTGTATAGATTAGTGGTATGTATCCATGGTTCACTACGAATGAGTATTGATACTTGAACCCTTGTACCAGACAAATCAGCACAGTGGACTAAACATCAGTCTGCAACCAACCTTCTTGCTGTTGTGTGCTTTTGTGGATTTTTCGCTAGTAATACTGGGCTAGGCATTGATGTCGTCTTTGTGTTTGGGTTCCAGGTCGTGGGACACCATTCAAACCTGGCAGAGGGGTACCTCATGTGACTGCGCAACAGGCCAACTAACCCGGACTCCAGCATGAACCCCAGAGACGTCTGAATACCCTCTCCCACCCCCAACAATATTCCCACCTCTGACACGTGTGTCTTCCTCAGCAAACCCTGCCCTTCTGGTCTTTACACATCGCTTTTGGAAGCTGAAATCGTGCTCAACTGGAGTGGAAATCGACCTACAGTAGACATTTTCAAGGAAGGAGGGGCGGTTTAGTCTTTGAAGCCAAATCACCCTTAGTTTTCCTTCAATCCAAATCTTTATTGCTGTCCTGTGGTATTAGCCTTAAACACACCAATCAAGCAGGAGAATGTTCTTTTTGCTGATGACTTGTAATTTTGGGGATTGCCTGGACCAGAGAATGAAGATCATCATAGGTGTGATGTAATTAGGGTATTGAGGCCAAAGGTCACTTTAGGCCAGCATGCCACCCACTCTGATTTTGCTGCTTTCTCAGATGGAAGTATTTCTGTCAGGTCTCTCCGTCCCTTCTAACTCTGTGATGTGCTGATCCTGTGGACAAATGTTTACTGCACCCAAAATTAGATTTGCTTGTACCATTACAGGAACTTGTACTGTGAAGAATCTCTACCAATTACAGCTCAATGAGTCACAATATGAAAGACTATAGCGCAGTTTTTTTTCCCCCCGGCACACTGTATGTTGTATGCTCTATGATACAGGAAGTGAGGCACTTTAAAGAAGATCACATCTTTCAACAAAATTCACCATTAGGCGAACTCTTTAGCACATAATTTTACAGACTTTTGCACTGAAGAAACCCTCTGTTTGTGTAGTAATTTGTGGTCTCCTGCTATAGAATGAAAATGGGGCCTGTAGGTTTTCTGTTCCAGGAGGGACTGGTTTTCTTGGTGTAACTTCATGTACACCATCCCCATGACTATACTCTGCTGGTTTGGAGAACTGCTACAGGTTGCATTGAGATCCTTTCTACGACACTGTCAACAACAAACTATCATTTGTTTTTTGTTATACTTAAAAAGAATGGATTAATATTTGGTGTTTTATTTCTACTGAGGTGTCTACTCTGTTTTTAAAGTAGAATCAATTAACAGGGTCTGAATGATTCAGCCATTATGAACATTGGCCTAGTTTATCCCAATAAAATGAACAGTTTCCCCCCTAACATGTAAAAGTCACCATTTCTCTCCAATGACATGCAGTTGATTAAAAAAATGTAGGTAGCTGAGGGGAAAATGGAAAAATTGGAGCAGAATTTCTTTTCTCTGTTTTTCCCCTACATGTGTCTCCATCACTGTCTTTCAAGAAAAGGGAACAATGAACTGTAATTACTTCATCTGTGCCTGCTTAACTTTTTGACTTTATTTGTGTATCAAGGTCTATCTGTGTTCCTTCAAATAAGGACAACTGGGAAAAATTTAAATATACTATACTGTATTTTCTTTTTATTTTGATGTAAACAGGTGACATTTTTTCTTTCCCATGACAAAAAGTACTTAGCTCAAAGTAAAATTACACTGAAAACGGAAAAACAGGAAGCTCTTGAATTCATAACATGATTGCTACAAGTGTGTTGACCTGGTTCTAATAGCACAAATGCCAGATAATGTATTATCACAGAACTGAGGAAAATGTTACCCAGTTACATATATGTATGTGCATCGGATTGTGCATTGTAGGGTAATCCTTAACTGGTGATTCCACCTTTGATGACCTCACAGTTTCCACTTGTGTAACTCGTGTTCGCTCTGTTTGGGGAATCCTTATGAATGCTGGTGTTTGGAGAGGACAAATAGATTTAATCTGTCTTCTGGTGTTAACAAAAATAAAAGTGTTTTGTACAATACATGGTATGTACCACAAAACATTAAATATAAAACACCCCTTGGTGAAGTATTCTACAACAAGAAATCTAGGAAGCTGAAGAGGCAGACGTCACCATTTATTTTATATTTTACAATTTAAATTTACTATTTCAGGTAATAAAGTAAAGTATTATTAGGAGAGAGACCTCAGGTTAGTCAAATTTACAACTACAGCTGTGGCCAAAAGTTTTGAGAATGACACAAATATTAATTTTCACAAAACCTGCTGCCTCAGTTTTTCTGATGGCAATTTGCATATATTCCTTAATGTTATTAAGAGTGATCAGATGAATTGCAATTAATTGCTAAATCCCTCTTCGCCATGAAAATGGAAACACTTGCAGTCAAAATTGTGGTGCACAAAAAGGTCTTCATGGGCAAGGATACTGCTGCTAGTAAGATTGCATCTAAAACAACCATTTATCAGATCATCAAGAACTTAAAGGAGAGAGGTGGCCTGGTGTCAAGGGCAGCAAAGAAGCCACTTCTCTCAAAAAAAACCCATCAAGGGCAGACTGATATTCTGCAGAAGATACTGGGATTGGACTGCTGAGGACTGGGGTAAAGTAATTTTTTCTGATGAATCTTCTTTTTGGTTGTTCGGGGCATCCAGAAAAAAAATTGTCTGGAGAAGAAAAGGTGAGCACTACAATCAGTCCTGTGTCATGCCAACAGTAAAGCATCCTGAGGCCATTAATGTATGGTGTTGCTTCTCAGCCAAGGGAGTGGGCTAATTCACAATTTTACCTTGGACCACAGCCGTGAATAAAGAATGGTACCAAAACATTCTCAGAGAGCAACTTCTCCCAACCATCCAAGGACAGTTTGGTGATGAACAATGCCATTTCCCAGCATGATGGAGCTCTGTACCATAAGGCATGAGTGATAACTAAGTGGCTCAGTCGAACAAAACATTGACATTTTGGGTCCGTGGCCAGGAAACTCCCCAGACCCTAACTTGTGGTCAATCCTCAAGAGGCGGGAGGACATTGAAAAAGTCACACATCCTGACAAACTCCAAGCATTGATTATACAAGGATGGGCTGCCGTGAGTCAGCTTTTGGCCCAGAAGTTGATTGACAGTATGCCAGGGTGAACTACAGAGGTGTGGGGAAAAAGGGCCAACACTACAAATATTGACTCTTTGCATAAACTTAATTGTCAATAAATGCCTTTGGCACTTAGGAAATGCTTGCAATTATACTGCAATGAACCATAAAACATCTGACAAAAAGATCTACATACACTGAAGCAGCAGACTTTGTGAAAACAAATATTTTTGTCATTCTCAAAACTTTTGACCACAACTGTACATTACCAGACAACATCGAATCATATACACTCACCTAAAGGATTATTAGGAACACCTGTTCAATTTCTCATTAATGCAATTATCTAATCAACCAATC
>JABFEA020000021.1:4333966-4352087 GCA_019775915.2 Cyphomyrus plagiostoma | reverse complement strand
AAGGCAGTTCTGAAGGCAAAAGGGGGTCAAACACCGTATTAGTATGGTGTTCCTAATAATCCTTTAGGTGAGTGTACTCATCTCAGAAAATAAGAGTATATCGTTGTTTACTTTTGCTACAAATCAACTGAGCTATTATTATCATTATTATTTTCAGTCCTGGTGCTACATTTCTATTCTTGCAAACTTTTTATTGCGCACTACCTGTCTGTTGATCCACGCCTATGCACGACACATGGATTAAAGTTATTGAACAGAATGAGCACGTTTGTAAAACAGATGTAAAGTAGGTCCGTGTGTGATTTTTTTAAGTACTCTGATTCGTAATTCTAAAATAAATTAGAATTTATTTCGAAAAATATATGAAAGACATGGTCACTTTTATTCAGGCATTCGCTCAGGGCAGGGCGCTTGGGTCCTTTTTTATTTTGGGGTCCTGTTAGCGACTTCGTTCCACGTGAATCTTGAATCCGAATGCCTTGCTGTAGTACAGTGAAGTAGAATATTGTTGTAAAGTTGATCAGAATTGTTTGTAATCTGAAAACCTTCAGAGTAAATATTTAAGCATTCCTTCATAGATGAAATTCGCATAGTAAGATTTATTCGTCTTTGCAAGGTAAGTACCGTATAGTGCGACTTTCTAGTTTATAGAGTAACTGTATCAAGCAAAGGTGAATGTAGCATTCTGACTAATGTAAGGTAGTCCAGCTCCTCGTAACACTAACTGCTTAATTAGTTGCTCACTGTGTGTGGTGTTTCTATAATTATCGTTTTCGCTGGTGATGACTGCGTACCATCTATCACTGCAGTATTTGATTTCTGCGTGGCTGGATTAGACCGTACTGCTAGTAAATGTTTTTTGCGGCTTACCAATTTTCCATGTGCTTCGGTGTTAGGTACCATGTCAACGTTCCGGAAAAAAATAGACAATCGGATCCGTGTTCAGATCGAGAATGGCATGCTGCAGCAGCATCGTACCTTATTTGTTGTAGTGGGAGATCATGGAAGAGACCAGGTAATGTATACATAAAGATAACCTTCATCCAGAGGACACTGCCTTATGTCATTGAATTAAAAGATCTGTTGGTAAAATTTCCATTGCAAATAGAATTCAACAGTTAAGCCTTCGACAGTCATTTTGGTGATCTTATACTTGTGTATTTTTTTCTACTCAGGTGGTCATTCTTCATCACATGCTCTCTAAAGCGACAATAAAAGCCAGACCGTCCGTGCTGTGGTGCTACAAAAAAGAACTGGGATTCAGCAGGTTGGTTTACCTGGTGCTGGAATATTTAGGAATGTCATTCCATTTGCTGTGTTTTTGTTGAGTGCTTTGTTTAATATTTTAGATAAACCTTGTTTGGCTGCGTGATGTAATTTCCCCCCTAGATTAAAAACATACACTTTTGATAATGTTTATTTGTACCAAGCATGATTCTATGCTAATTTTAATTGCGTAATATGTGATTCGTTATATATTTGTTTAATCATTTAATAATATATCTTTTGACTCCAAATTTCAATTGCCCATAATCAGTCATCGTAAGAAACGGATGCGCCAGCTGCAAAAGAAGATTAAGACGGGAACTCTGAACCTGAAGGAAGATGACCCCTTTGAGCTGTTCATTGCCGCCACAAATATCCGTTACTGCTACTACAATGAGACCCACAAGATCCTGGGAAACACATACGGGATGTGTATCCTCCAGGTGACTGTGTATATATAGTGTACTTTTAATAACATCCATAGGTTCTTAGAGGTTATAGATGTTCATTTTCTGTGGATTTATTTATAAAGGACTTTGAAGCCCTGACTCCTAACCTCCTGGCACGTACCATTGAAACCATTGAAGGAGGGGGACTCGTTGTCATTCTGCTCCGGACCATGAACTCCCTCAAACAGCTTTACGCTATGACAATGGTAAGCCTGTGGTCTTGTTTGGTGGTACAGAACTCATAGGTGGAACATCTAGTCTGAAGTCCCACTTCCTCTTGTTTCTCCTGTCTGTCAGGATGTACACTCTCGCTATAGGACTGAAGCACACCAAGACGTTGTTGGAAGGTTCAATGAAAGGTGAGATGGTCTTGTATAGTGTAAGCTTATGAAATCTGCGAAATAACCTGCCATTTAAATAATTGGTATAAAAACATCCATCCATATTGCACCTGTTTCCGCTATGCTGGATCAGCATATCAAGTGCAAATCCTTCACCCTGTTCTAGAGCGTGTACCTGAACGCACTCTTCTAGATGTTGCTCTTTAATCAGAAATTCATCTGTTTTTAGCTCAACTGAGACGTTAAGGTACTTAAGATGTCCGTAACGTAATGGTACATGTCAGTACAATACAGTAGAACTTTGTGTGTCTGATACAGTTCTGTTGTATGTTCATGCACAGGACGTTAATACACACTGAAGGTGTTTTTCCACCACCCTTGGTACAATACTTTTGGTACTTTGCCTTTTCCATTAACTTCTGGCCAAACACCAGTACAAAAAGTTCCAGTACTTTTTTGGTATTTCAGATCTTTGGTGACTTGCAGACGCTTTCTTTGTCGATTTGATTGTGCAGATGGCCTTCCTCTAAACATAATACAACTGCCATCTTGTTACAAAATCAGAAATCAACAATAAACAAAGTAATAATAGTGGATGCTCGGACAAATGAAGAGTCTCGCCTTCAGTTATCACTTTAGTTGGTACGTCCAGAGATGCTGGAACAGCCATATCTAACAGCCCAATAATTCATTCAAAAACTCTTTGATAAGGCATCTGATCCATTCAAATACTAAGATTAAAAGTGAGTGGACCTCTTGACCGTGTCTACATGATGTATGTATGCATGCAGAAGCAGTCACAGGATTGACTGTTATGAGTAAGGGGCCAGCAAAATTCATGAAAAGCTTGTGTGTGTATAAATATGAATATACATATGCATTGTGGGTATTTCCAGGGTGAGAGGCAGTGCAGAGCGGATGCGAGTATAAATAAGTAGGTTTGAATACTGCTGAGTGCTGGGAAAATGTTTCCTTTGAAAGTCTTGAAATGCAGTGAAGTTGTTTTGGAAAGACAGGATTTGAGGTGCAAATCCCCCCCCCCCCCCAACTTTGCACTCTTTGCACTCTTTGCACTCTTTGCACTCTCGCCAGGTTCATCTTGTCCTTGGCTTCCTGTCAAAATTGTGTCGTCATTGACGACCAACTCAACATCCTGCCCATCTCTAGCCACATGGCCAACATCAAACCCATCCCTCCAAAGACTCAGGTAGGGTGACCGAGGTCCTGCAGCTGTGGCTGTGTCTGTACCATAGAACATGGGGAGTTTAGTTGGACAGTAGACTGTTCTGTAGCTTTCATACTTTTTACTTGAATCTTTACATGATTTACCCGCAGTTTGTATGCAATCTCTGTTATTTCACATGCTTCATTACAAAGTCACTGATTGTTCCCTATCATGAAGTGATTGTTTTACATGAATACAATCCTGTGTGTTGTCTGCCCAGGAGGACAGCTTGTCTCCTCGGGAATTAGAGCTAAAGGAACTCAAGGAGTCTCTACAAGATACCCAGCCTGTGGGAGTCCTAGTGGACAACTGTAAGACCCTGGACCAGGTCAGTAAGCTTGCAACATGCACTTTCGGTGTATGTGCTTTGGCCTGTTTGTATGTGGCCAGCCTCTGTATGTACCTTCATGTGACTGTGCTTGTGGCCCAGGCCAAGGCCGTACTGAAATTCATCGAGGCGATCTCAGAGAAGACCCTGCGGAGCACGGTGGCCCTGACGGCTGCCAGGGGTCGGGGCAAGTCTGCCGCGCTGGGGCTTGCCATTGCTGGCGCTGTGGCATTTGGGTAAAGTACCTCTGCGCTTTTTACTAGAACATAAGATATACGTCATTGATCCCAGGGGGAAATTTGTTTTTAAGAAGGTGGTACAGCTGGGATTCAGACCCAGGCTGTCCTGCTTACCAGGCAGGTTCTTTAACCCATTAAACCAACAGATGTAGCCGCGGACACATAGCTGGCTCGTTTTAATGGGATTTTACATCTTCGCTCTCAACAGCTACTCCAACATCTTTGTGACTTCCCCGAGTCCAGACAACCTGAACACCCTGTTCGACTTCATCTTCAAAGGCTTCGACGCTCTTCAGTACCAGGTAGTGTTTCCACATGTATGTCTGTCCAGCTCTCAGCACTCTGTGTTCCGCCTGAACGCGCACTGTGTTCCTACGGCATGGGAGCTCGCTAAACGTATGAGCCATTGCATTCCAGGAGCACCTAGACTATGAAATCATCCAGTCCCTGAATCCTGAGTTTAATAAAGCCGTTGTCCGAGTCAACATCTTCAAAGAGCATCGACAGACTATTCAGGTAAGAAGCTTGAATAGCAATAGACAGATGATTCATGTTTTCACTGGGGTTTCCGGCCTTTGCCTTCAGTTATTTATCATCCAGCTTTTCATGTATTAGATGAATAAAGGAACATTTCATTAGTTGCTGAAGAGATGTTTTCGCAGTCTGACTTTCTCCCTCGAAACTGACCTCTTAGTACATCCACCCGGGTGACGCTGTGAAGCTCGGCCAGGCAGAGCTGCTGGTGATTGACGAGGCTGCTGCCATCCCTCTTCCTCTGGTGAAGAAACTGCTGGGGCCATATCTGGTGTTCATGGCTTCTACCATCAATGGGTTCGTCTCTGCTCTGTCCACTCTGGGCTGGTTGGGGTGCTCTTTGTCTCCATTCTTTGTTCCTGTCATGCCAGTGGTCATGTGGCTGCCAATCTTTCGCAGGTATGAGGGAACCGGCCGCTCCCTCTCCCTGAAGCTCATCCAGCAGCTCCGGACGCAGAGTGTGGACAGCCAGCAGAGCCAGTCTGCCGAGAACAAGAACACCAGCACGGCCCGGCTGGCCGCCGGTATGCAGAGCCGCTCTCTGAGCCCCGTGTCTGTGTGTCTGCATGAAAGTCCATGACCTTTGAGCATGAAGCAGCATGAGCTTCTCTGAAAGCCTCTCTGCACCACAGCCCGCACCCTGAACGAGGTCTCCCTCCATGAGTCAATCCGCTACGCGCCAGGGGACCCGGTGGAAAAGTGGCTCAACGACCTTCTGTGCCTGGACTGCTTGAACATCCCACGAATCATCTCTGGCTGCCCCCTACCTCAGACCTGCGAGCTGTATCCTACCAAGATTAAGGCTGGCATCTCATGTTACACCATGTTTATCTTGCCTTCTTCACTCCTCTTACATGTACATGAATGCTGCACTACTGGGAGTTTTACTTGCATAAAAATGTTCTGAGGGCAGAAAGAAAAATGATTGGTTATCTCTCTGAACCAATCAGATTGTAGAGGAGGTGGGTCCAAGCAGCTACAGGAGGTGGAACCAAGATATGATTGGTTGGTCCTGCTTGCTCTGGTCACTTGGACCCACCTTCTCTACAGTCTGATTGGTTCAGAGAGATAACCAGTCATTTTCCTTTCTTCCCTCAACATTTTTGTGTAAGTAAAACTCCCATGAGCGAATGCTGCCTGTTTGTGAGTTGCGATTATAAAGCTTAACCTCTCTTTGCATAGATACTATGTAAACAGGGACACATTGTTCTGTTACCACAAGGCCTCTGAGGCCTTCCTTCAGAGGCTCATGGCTCTTTATGTGGCATCACACTACAAGGTGAGGTTTGGCTTCGGGAACACGGGGGCGACTCATGTAGTGGGTGGCACTGAGGCATGGAAGTACTGAAGGTTTCCTGCTTGTTTTGTGCAGTAAGTTTTGATGTTTGAGACATTCTGACTAGACAGAAAGAAACAAGCATTTTCACTTTTGTCTTCGGTTAATTCTAATTTTGATTAGCACAGTCCACTTTCTTTTTCGGAATTGGATGTTGCCTTGTACGGCATGGTGGTGCAGTGGTTAGCACTGTTGCCTCACACCTCTGGGACCCGGGTTCTGGGTCCGCCTGGGTCTCGTATGTGGAGTTTGCATGTTCTCCCCGTGTCGTCGTGGGGTTTCCTCCGGGTACTCCGGTTTCCCCCCACAATCCGAAAACATGCTGAGGCTGATTGGAGTTGCCAAATTGCCCGTAGGTGTGCATGTGTGAGTGGCTGGTGTGTGAGTGTGCCCTGCGGTGGGCTGGCCCCCTATCCAGGGTTGTTCCCTGCCTCGTGCCCGTTGCTTCCGGGATAGGCTCCGGACCCCCCGCAACCCAGTAGGATAAGCGGTTTGGAAAATAGATGGATGGATGGATGTTGCCTTGTATATTAAGGAGAATTAATGTTTCTCTCTCTTCTTTCAGAACACACCTAATGACCTCCAGATGCTCTCCGATGCACCTGCACACCACCTGTTTTGTCTCTTGCCTCCGGTTCCCCCTACCCAGAATTCCTTGCCAGAAGTACTGGCAGTGGTACAGGTAGGTCCACGTTAAGCTCTGTGACATTGTTGACTTGACTTGACGCTCAGAATGCTGAGTGTTGATTATTGCCTTGTGATTTGTCTTAGGTCTGTCTTGAGGGGGAAATATCACGCCAGTCCATTCTAAATAGCTTGTCCAGAGGGAAGAAAGCTTCTGGAGACCTCATACCCTGGACCGTCTCAGAACAGGTACAGCGCTGAATGTTGGGATCAGTCTGAGAAGCCTAAATGCTGGTTTAACCTCGTACTGGAGATTCAGTAGGCTTGTTTTCCCTCTGAAGTTCCAAGATCCTGAGTTTGGCAGCCTCTCTGGAGGAAGGGTGGTACGCATTGCTGTGAATCCAGATTACCAAGGGGTAAGACCTTAAATCATGGCTTGTACAGTAGGAAGTGTCTTCAATCTCTTGTGTGCTAACAGCCTGCTGGTTATTGCTGCAGATGGGCTATGGGTCACGTGCCATGCAGTTGCTGCAGATGTACTATGAGGGTCAGTTCCCAGTCTTGGATGACACAGTGCAACCTGTTTCCAGTGAAATCACTTTAGTTAGCAGTGAGGTAAGCTAACCCCAGTGAAATTTGATGTAGTTTACAGCAGTTTTATGGTTCAGTAACTTATCTTGTTTCAGATGTAGGCCTTGTTTGTGTCTCTGAAATGGGTCAGTGCTCTAATTTGAGTTTCAGCAAGTTCATTTTTGTTGGGTAGAACTGTTGGTTGAGAAAGTTAAAGCTTCCTATTTTCCCAATTTGTGCTGAAAATGTGCACATGTGTGGATGGGCAGGCGGTCGGCCTCCTGGAGGAAGTGGTGAAGCCGCGGAAGGATCTGCCCCCACTGCTGCTCAAACTGAGTGAGAGGCGAGCAGAGAGGCTGCACTATCTGGGGGTGTCCTATGGGCTTACAGCCCAGTTGCTCAAGTGAGTCCTTTTGGGGGCACTGGTGCTGCTTCTGGATTTGTCCCCGGAATCTTCGGCACAGCTCAACGTTCTAAATGAAACCCCTTTGAATTTTGCAGGTTCTGGAAACGAGCTGGCTTTGTTCCTGTCTATTTAAGACAAACCCCTGTAAGTTAGCGTTTCATGTTCATAATAACCACTGCACTTAAGAAACCAAGACAGCGTTTAGTAGTTGTATAGTCTTTGAATATTGAAAATTGAGGCTTATTTTTTTTTATATATAAAAAAGCATGAAGCTTGTGTGCTGACTGTTAGATTTCCGTTTCCAGAATGACCTGACGGGAGAGCATTCATGTGTGATGCTAAAGGAGCTCAGTACAGAGGAGGGTCAGGAGCAGGGCCAGTGGCTCCATGCCTTCTGGACCGGTGAGTCTCCTCCATTACACCATTTAATAACTTATTAACTGACTTTATTTTACCTAACTTGACATGTACATGTGGCCACCCTCTCCCCAGACTTCCGCAGACGCTTCCTGTCTCTGCTGTCTTATCAGTTCAGTAGCTTCCCCCCAAGCTCAGCACTTAACATCCTGCAGAACAAGAACCTCAAGGAGGAAGCCCTGCCAGGTCAGTACCCACAATGACCACTGGCTGGTCTTCATATATTAGCTACCACTTCTCAGTTGAGTCTACCTGCTGCTCTTCAAATCTCACATTAGGACTCAGCAGCTCAGAGTTGGCCACAACGTTCACTCCCTATGACCTTAAGAGGCTTGAGATGTACTCCAGGAACATGGTGGATTACCACCTCATCATGGACATGATCCCATCTCTGTCCAGGATGTTCTTTCTCAGGCAGCTGGGGGACGTCTCTCTTTCTGCAGCCCAGTGTGTAAGCAAACGGCTCAGCACTCAGAAATGTTTTACTCGTGTCATAATGCTTTGAAGGAGGTCCATGGTGTGTGCTTTCCTAGGCTAACACATCACTTTCTTTGCTACAGGCTCTGTTACTAGGTGTTGGGCTGCAACACAAAACAGTGGATCAGCTAGAACACGAGATCGGCCTTCCCAGCAGTCAGCTTATGGGCCTCTTCAATCGCCTCATCCGCAAGGTGGTGCAGGTGAGGCCTGGAACTCCAAAATGGACCCTCTTATCCTATCCGTAGTCATGGGGCTGCCAAACTGTAGTATTGGACTTTGGTGGAATCTTGCAGTATTTGTGGGGAAAACATTGTAAGTGGTCAAATGTTAATGCAGTGCGCACCAGGGACACATTGCCACTTGGCAGGAAATGTTGGCGACATGAAACGGCCAATATCTTTAGTCACTTGTCTTTGCTATCTTAGGTAGTGGTCAGCTTCACAAATGGTCACCCTCAATAACTGGCAGAGTAGGAAATGTCAGAGGGGAAACCAGTCACTAGAGCCCTGGAGGCCAGCGGAGGAATCCCCAGCAGCCTCGAGCCTTGGCCCTGCTTTGGTCACTGTAATTGGTAATTGTGTCAATATGAAAAGACAGTTCAGGTCCTCAGATTATCATGCAGCTTTGCTGTGAGGAAGATGGGGTCTCCATATACCTTTTTGATATGCTGGGTGTTAAGTAACCAAGCACAGTTTCTTTGCAAGTCAAGTTGTCAGATGATCACATGCTCATTCCATTTGTTTGTATTCCAGATGGTATCTGCCGTGTCAGGCTTTACTTCCAGAAGTCTTTCCTTGTGCAAATCATGTTGCCTTGTGGTGTCACGGCGTCTCAAATCTGTCCCACTGTAGTACTTCAACAGAATCCAGGAAAAAGCAGTCGAAGCAGACATGGTCTCAACAAAAGAGGTCACCATGGAACCAACTGTCCGATCTCTCAGTGAGGACCTGGTATGTGTTCGCTTTGGGGGGGGGGGGGTAATCTTCATTGGAGATCAGTCTGAGAAGCCTAAATGCTGCAGTAGGTCAAAGTTGAGAAAAGACTCCTAAGCAGCTATCAAACTATAACCACCAAAATGATAAATGGATGTAATGATCTTATCATATTCCTTCTCTTTTCTTTAGGAAGAAGCAGCTAAGGAGTTCAAGGAGAAGCACAAGAAGGACATGGAGCAAATCAAGGAGATGAATCTTACAGAGTGAGTCTGTCCAAGTGAAACTGTTCGGTCGTTTGGAACAGGAAAAAAGATGCCTGTAATTTCTGTTAATTTGTAAAATTATCAAGTTAACTAAAGCGTATAGTCGTGATTTACTTTTTTAAGGTATATGGCTCTGCTGTTTAGGGTGCAAATCTATCACTTGCAAATTCTAGTGAAAGTTATACTTACAGAAGCTCCTCCAATAATAAGCCATGTGAAATTTGTATATATACTACACAAAATAGTGCCTCTGGTGACAAATCTATTTGGTCTCATGTTTAACTTAATACCATAGTGTAAAGTATGAATGCGTGAGTTAATTTAATCTACTGACATTAACATCAATATTTACATACGGAGGAAAAATTTGCTCCAAGTGTCAAAATCTAGAAACCTTTCTCCTGTGGCCAACTTGCAGTCTTCATACAGAGACAAATAAGTTGGATGGATGTTGTTGTTGTCTACTCCAAGATGGAAGTACTTAATGAAATGCATAACTTTTTGTCTGAAAATGTTACAACAATCCTGTGTTCCAGCTGACTCCATCCTCCCCTATAATCCTCTGCTAATTAGGGTGCAAATATATGATTTAACATGTAGATTGAATAATAGATTTTTGCTGGTTAAACCATTACAGCTTCTGAAAAGCAAGTTTTAATGACAAGTGTACTTCTAGAAGGTCCTCCAATGACTCGGTTTGACAATCTTGCTCTCCTCACTATTGCAGGTACATGATCCGAGGAGATGATGAGGAGTGGGACCAGGTGTTGAGAAAAGCAGGAGACAGTGCTATCATCAGCATAAAGAGGTATAAGGAGAAGCAACGGTGTTTTCAAGGGGTCCTCAAACAATGATTTGGCAGAAGGTGTTTAAATCTTCATTATTTGCTCTATTTGTACAGTAACAAGAAGAGAAAACTGGATGGTGGAAATAAACAAGAGCAGAAGCCACACAAGAAGCTGAAGAAGGGCAAAGATAAAAAGGGGAAATTCTCCAAGTAACTTTTCATTGTTGCCATGTTCGTCATGGTACAGACTTAACCACGGCCTGTGTGTTCACATCAGAACTGGATTATTTTATCTGGATTAAATGCTGAAGTTAAGACTAAGAACACCAAGACCATAGGAGCTAGTTATTTAGGTCCCTTGGAAGGATGGCCTAGATTTATATCAGATGAAGAAACTTTTTTTTAATCAGTTTTTTTGCTTGAAATATCAACCAGTCTTGCATGTAGTTCTCTTTAAATGTGCCAAGCTGAATAATTGGTTTTATTTGTCACTTTTGGTCCAGTATTGTTGTGTTCCACGAGAAAGTGGGGGAGGGAGGTTAAGTGATTATGTTCAGTAAGCTGAGCAACCAGGAGGCTGTTTGCATGGAAATGTTTTAAGGTACTTGAGGATCCCCCTTTCCTAAACCAATCTGCAACTCCTGCTCGATCTGCAGCATCACCTCAGCAGGCAGAAATTTCAGTATTCCTCCATATCAGGTTAAGGTCAGCAGTAAATCAGGTCAAAAGCAGCAAAACATGTGTTTGGGTATTGTGTAACAGCAAGAGAAATCAGAACAAATGGAATACCACAGTAACCCTAGAACCAACAATTATCATGGTTTAAGAGGCCCCACAGGCAAGGTTATTGTGGGCTACATTTGCATTGAGCTTACCAGGCCATCATGCAGAGCCTTGAAAGTGATGGAATTGATTGACATTTTCACTACTTGATAATAATCCTTATTTTTTTGTTGACACCTGATATAATTTTGGGGCATATTGCCCCAAAAAAGAGGCCACTGTGCAGTATGGCAGCATTGTTAGAGTTTCATGTCTTTAGAATTAACTGAGAATGGTGCAGGAAACAAAAACAGCCAGGGGGTGGCATTTCTGTGGACAGAAATGCCTTGTTGATGAGAAAGGTTAGAGGAGAAAGGCCAAACTGGTTCAAGAATGAGTATGGTAACTCAGGTAACCACTCTGTACAATTATGTGAGTAGAGAAACACCCCAAACATAACATGAGGAGGTGGGTGGGCTACAACAGCTGAGCAACATGTCAGGTTCCTCTCCTGTCAAAAACAGAAAGCACTAAGTCACTGAGCAAAAGTAACTTCAAAATAGTTTCAGGAACATGACTGAATTTAGTGTTCTTCAATGTTCTTCCTGGTCACCAGATCTAAATCCAATAGAACACCTTTGGGATGTGGTAGAACAGGACATTCTTAGCATTGATGTACAGCTGACAAATCCGCAGGAACTGTGTAATACAATAATGTCAGCATGGATCAAAATCTCAAAGGAAGGTTTCCAACATCTTATGGAATACATTCCATGAAGAACAGCTTGTTTTAAGACCAATGGGAGACTTTACTAATGAAATGTTCCTAATGAAATGCTTAGTGAGTGTTTTTTTGTGATGCTTTGGGTATGGTCAGCAAAAACACTGTGGGTTATTTTGGGTTACCGGCATGCCACAGATATACACCGTTCATTTTTTTTGTCCAGCCGTCTATTTTACGTTGTAAGTAAGTGTTGTACCTGTGTGCCATTTGATCGTGGGGTCCATGTCTTTTTGTTAGCGTCTACCCCGAGACTGTCATGAAAATTATCTGTCACTTGTGCCATAATAGCCCTTCTGTTAGTTTGTACTAGACGGGATAGCTTTCGTTAATATCCATTATCGATTTCAAGATTTCACTAGATTAAAAGCGGTTCTCCTAAGACACATATGAAGAGACATATTTGAATTAATTCACAGTGGTTGGGTTGAAATTATGGTCTACCATAACAACTTGTTTATCACAAAACGAGGCTGAAGTTGGCTCCTTATTCTTATTTTCCGGTCTACTTTATATGCTGCGCAGCCGAATGAAATGACGCGATTGTGCCTGTAGGGGGGACCTACTTTATAGAAAAAGTCAAATTGTCCTGGCCCAGACTGATTTAATACTTGAAATGGCATACTCCCCCCTGCAGCACGGGCGTGCACATGCGTGGCTTATGACGTTTAGGAGTTGCAAATCGGATATGAAGATCCCTGTAAAATATGGTGTGTTTTTTTTTATATAGTATTTTCTTACTTTAAATTTTAGACTCAAGTTTAGAGTATGTCCAAACAACAAGGCAACAATATATAAGTAGCAGTATCACAAAACCCTGGGCATATAAAAGGGGAGAAGTAAGGAAAGACATATACAAAATAGAACATGGGAAAGTTTTTTATATAAAAGCGAATGAATAAATACATACATACATACAGGAATTAAGGGTCCTTAAAATGTACATCTTTTTTTGAAGCAGTACTGAGCAGAAATACCGTAATTTATGCACATACGAATTGCAAACAAGGTTGCGGTCGGAAAATGAAGCAGCCACCGTAGTGAGCGGAAATGACGTATATCTGCGCGTGCGTAGTAAACATCTGGTTTCCGGTTTAAATCGGGCAGTGTTAAACATTATCATTTTTTTGTTGCCCGCGGTGTACAAAAGTCATTTTTTCTAAAAGAGAAGGTAGGTATAATTCAATCAAAACAGAAAAAGTTAACATTGTTGAATTAACATTGAATGATCCAATGTCGCTATCTGTACGCTTGCATAGTTAGCATAGATATGGTGCAGTTTGCGTAGCCTGGGCCGCGGTTTTCCCGCCCAGTTGGGCTGTTTTGTAGTGATGGGAAGTTCGGCTCAATTAACTGATTCGATTCTTTCGAACTGTCCGTTGTAGTGAATCGATTTTAAAGCCGATTCTGTGATTCATTATTTTCCGTCTTTTTCGCGCCTGACCATATGACTCAACGAATCGTGGGATCGGATAATAATTCTGTCTCAAGGTTACGTTGTTTGTCAAAGACAGCGCTGGCCAACAAAAATGTTCAGCTTGACTATTCACAATAAAAAAGCAATACATACAAAGCAGAAAGGTTGTCGATGCTGAATAATATATATATATATATATATATATAGTTATTTTCTTAAGCTAAATTCATGTGCATGAGTATCAAGGACTACATCACAGTTAACAACAACTGCAATATTACCAATACAATCACACATACCCATACAACGAGCATAAGTAAATATACGTTGTTGTGTTAACGTCAAAGTTAATAAATCTTAGTTTGTAACTAAGCCAAATATCACACATTTGCACTTTTATTTTAATACAGGAAAACATATGTGCGATCGTAATTGGACCCTTGAAATGACATGTCTGAAATGACAAACTAATAATACTGTAAGCAGTCACATACAATAAGCACAAATAAACGTGCACAAACAGTTGTATAAACGCCAAATGCAATAAGTGTGTTATTTTAATATGATTATATATATATATATAAACTATACTGCTTTCATAAATCGGCAATAGATACATTTATTTTACCCTATTCATCAACGTAAATGCATTTCCGCAGTAAACGCCGCGAGGGCTCTTGGGATCTGTTCGCGAACCGTTCGTTTGATTCAATGACCGAGTGTCCGAAAACCCGTAAGTATCAATTCTTTCATCGAACAGGCTCTCGGGTTTCTTGGAGTCAGCGAGTTAGAGACCAGGTACTCAGCTTTTCGGGTGTTCTCGGTACCAGACGGAAATCTACGAACGCAAAAGTGAGGAATGTAAGTGACGAGCATAAGAATAAACTTAAAAGTGATAAGACAAGCGCAGATGGAGCATGAAAAATAAATCCGAAATTGCGGGGGATCAGATTTAAAAACGTTTTTAAATTATTTTAAAAACTGATTCGTTCCGACTTACGAGTCGGTTCAACCCCTTCACTTAAAAAACCGAGCTAAAAAGAACGATTCGTTCGCGAATCGGAAATCGCTACTGTTTTGAAAATACAGTTACGGATAAATGTTAGGAGGTTGTGGGGTTTTGGCCTGCTTTCTGTTCCGTGGCAGCGTACTGTAAGGGGAAAAATAAATGAATCATTATGAATATAAGCGGTTCCTTATCCTGAGTAGTACTTAATCGCTTACCACCGAAAGTCAGTGACAGACATACACAAAAAGCAGGGTTGCTAACTGTCACGTATCTGGCGTGACACTCACGCTGTCACACTCTCAGGCTCACGCAAGGGCAAACCTATATTATTCCATTATAAACCCAGACCCTACAGACTATTTACAAGGTAATAAAACTGTTACATACCTGTAATTGAGTGTACAGACCTGTCTTGAATTGACAAACTTACTCCAGCCAGTTAACCAAAGTTGGCATCCTTGGGGAAGGAGAGGGCGTCCGTCTACGTGACGTCATTGTGTTTATGGTTTTAAAATGTTGAACATTTCAGTGTGAGCGGCATGCAAATTACCGGTTTATTTCTTTTGAGATAAAGTACTTTTTCAGCTTCGGTTGGGCTGATTTTAAGAAGACCTTGGGCTGGAGATTCTTCTTGGACCTGACAACACTGTGCAGTTTATACAGAAATTCAGTAAATTTAGTTATTTACGTTTTTTATGAAAGCATCTTTCCGCTACATAAAAAAGAATTTTAAGCTACTAAGTCATAACTATCGATCTGTTGACCCTGAAAGACTTGTCTTAAAATTATTAATTTGTATATCAACATGGCCAAGATATCCAAGACACCACAACAGCTAATTCTGTAAACCTCAGTGAACTACTGAAGGAACTATGTTAATGAATAACACAAGTGAAATACTGATCTCATATTTGTTCATCATTAATGAATCATGATGCATGTTTCCTCTGGAGTAGGTACTATATTTGTTACTGTATTTCTTAATTCACTTAATTCACATTTGAGGCTCCAAATATTATTTTGATACTATTCTATTAATATTTATTTTTAAAGACTCCGATATGAGGATCCCTGTGCTTGATTTTGGAGTTTATCGTCACGGAGATAATGTGTCAGATGAGAAGCTGACGGAGCTGAGCCAGGATCTGCGGGCAGCTTTCACGGAAATAGGATTTGTGTATCTGAGGAACACTGGCATAGCCCAAGAAGAGGCACGTGATCGCTAAGTATGACGTCATTTGCCTTTGAAATAGTTTCTTTATCAGACACCAAAGAAGGGCCCAGTGGTAAAATCACTCTCCTAACCACAGTGCTGATCACAGGCACAGTACCGTAACCCATGGAGTCACAGCATGCCCCAAAGAGCTTGCAAGCTGCAGACCTGAAACTGGGTCCTTCAACATCACTGCGTATTTCTAATTATTAACTACTCAGTTCTCTGTTTGCCTCCACGAAGTTGCGATTTATACTCACATGATTGATCTCTGTCCAGGTCGATGATATTATGGAAATATCGAAAAAATTCTTTCTCCTCCCAGAAGAAGTTAAAATCCCTCTCAGCAGAAGGAATGACACTTATAACCATGGTTGGGTCACACTCGAGACTGAGCGGTATGAATGAATTCACGTTTTTGTCTTTGGGTTGTTTAGTGTTCACATCAAAATGTGTATTTTAAATTGTCCTCTTTCTCTTTAATTAACAGGTTAAATCCTAGTAAACCGGGAGACTTAAAGGAGGCTTTCAACATCACCTCTCTGCACCCTGATGCTGTAAATACACCAGTTTTGAACAAACCTTCTTTCATTTCCAATGAGTGCAAATATCTATCCATCTGCTCAAACTTCTCATTAAGTACATGGTCACAGTGAATCTGCGTGCAAGGCAGAGGAAACACACAATCAAACACGATGGGCAATTCATGATCAGGAGAATTGGTGTTTCTGTACTTTTGGACTGTAGGAGGAAATCCTTGAACTATCTAGGAGAACATGCAGGCCCCATACAGACAAAGCTGGAGGTGTGTGGCTATAGAGCTGCCTGCTGTGCTCTTATGGGCTGGTGTCTTGGAGCACCGTTAGCCAACAGCTCATCCCACCATGGTGAGCTAAGACGTGCTGTTGAGGATCCTTCCGACCTGCTGCCATCAGGCACTGCAGTGCCTCCTGCCAACGTGCCCCCAACCACCTCTAGCCATAACATGTCAGGAACACATCATAATAGTCTGGTGCTGTTGGTTTTTAACTGCTCAGACACCATCTGTTACTTTATATTTACTCCTTTATTTTCAATTTTCAGGATATTCTGTTTGTTCACTGTGTAGTTTTTACATTTGTTTGCATGATGTTTACTGGCCTGCACTGTGTACTGTCTTTGCACAGGATAAATACACCTATAATTATTAACATCTTAGATATTAGTCTTAGCCACTGCTGTGCCCTGACAGTTGAGTGCTGCTTTTTGTGTGTTATAGTATAATTCTGTCAATTTACAGGCGTGGCCTGCAGAGGATGTGGTACCAGGTTTCCGCAAGACCTTTGAGTCATTCTTTATGCGATGTAAAGATCTGTCCCTCCGCGTGCTCAGAGTCATGGCCTTGAGTCTGGACATTGACGTGGACATCTTTGTCAACTCACACAAGGACATAAGGAGTGAGTACAGGCTGCAATTGCTTAATAAACAATCAGTTACTAGAAAATATGGGGATACTGTCTTGTGCACAATAGAATGTTGTTTGATCCACCCACGTCATTAATAAAAAATGAATGTAATTTACTGCACCAGCTCCAGTGTAATCATGTATTTTAAAGACACAAGCATGGCATTTTGTGAGCTTAGTTTTAATGGTATTTTGCTCAACCCATCTTATTTGTGAAAAAGAATGAAGAGGGTGTAGCATTTTTAAATTTATATTTATTTACATTGTGCATTGCTTTGTACAATAGAGAAAAGCAGGGTTACACACTGTTTGGAGCTCAAGGCCTAATAGTGAATTTGCTTTGCTGGCCACAGGAGTTGAACCTTCCAGTTATACATACATGGTCCTAACCTGCAGAACCACATCCTGCCTCCACACTAATCTGGATCTTAACAGTAATATACAAATGTAATGTAAATGGTTGTGTAATTTGCTTAATGCTGCAGAAACATTATTTAACTTTTGTTAGTCTATTTTTTTTCCTTTTCTTTAAAATACATCCTTTTTCTGGATTTATTAGCATAAACCTCAGACAGGCGTTGATATACAGTTATAGAGAAAATTATTAGCTCCCTTTCTGAAGTTGAACAAAACTTATCTTTTCCAAAGAAATGACTAGTACCAAAAGTGTTTACAAGATAAGTATCTCCCAATGAATCAAGACAGAATGTCCAAGACGTGGAGTTTTGATGTGTCATAGTTTGAGCACTGGAGTTTTTCTTGGGCAATGACAGCCACCGGTCCAGAAGGTGCCAGTTCAGCAGCAGTTATCTTCAGGGGTTCTTGTTGACATCTTTGATGATTTTACAAAAAAGCTGTTCTGCACACGGTGAAATACCTGGAAATGACAGCATAGCTGGCCCCTTAATAATTTTGACCTTCAACTGTTCATCTCGGGTCAGTGCTGATTATGTATTATACAAACTTTGAACGAGTGATGGACAGAATGATGGTTCATGGAGTGTCATTTTGTCCATCACTACTTTGAAATTATTTTTTTTTTACGGTTTTGACTGGTCGGTGTGCTGTCCTTTAGGCAGTATGAATGGGAGTACCCTGCGGATCCTGTACTACCCCCCGGTGAAACCTGCAATGGTGAAAGGTGGCCAGCTGCGGTGTGGGGAGCACTCTGATTATGGCAGCATCACCCTGGTCTTCCAGGACAGCAAGGGAGGCCTGCAGGTCCCGTGGTGGGGGGGGGGGGGGGGGGGGGGGGGGGGGGGGGGGGGGGGGGGGGGGGGGGGGGGGGGGGGGGG
>JABFEA020000021.1:4318523-4333866 GCA_019775915.2 Cyphomyrus plagiostoma | reverse complement strand
AACCGTGTAGGACTGTGTAGGGGGAGCAATGGCCCAGTCCAGGGGAGGCGCTGTTCTCTTTATGGCATGGAGCTGACATGCGGAGTGATTGGACCCTCCTGCTCTTGTGTATTAGGTGAAGAGCAGGTCTGGGGAGTACATAGATGCACCTGCCATTCCTGGCACAGTTCTGATCAACATCGCAGACTTGATGCAGAGATGGACAGGCGACGTTTTCATGTCAGCGGTGAGACTGAACTACACACACTGACACCTGTCATTTAACCATATTTGTAAATACTGCATTTGATGAACCACAAGGTGGTATTTCAGAAACACCTGATGAATACACACATTTTCCTTTCTTATATGAATATTTAGATTTGGAACTTGTAGACTCAGGAGTGCATGTTGTTCGTCTTTTTGTAGAAGCACAGGCTTATGCTACCCCCTCCTGGTGATTCAAGTACAAGACAGTCTCTGGTTTTCTTTGCGCAGCTGGATGATGACGTCATCATAACTTGCTGTGATGGATTAAACAAACATCCTCCAGTGAAAACAGGGGACTACATTTGGAGCGCTTTAACGTAACGTATGGACAAATAAAGACGACTACTTAACACACTTTCAAGTTTTTCTATTAGCAAAACTAATAGAAAAACTTTTTGATTGATTTTTTTTTCCCCCTGTAAGAACCACTTCAATACATATGCATGTGGAAAGTAAATTCTGGAAAAGGAACATGAACAATGCTGGAGAATTTGTATTGCTTTGTAAAATTATCAAGTTAACTAAAGTTTACAGTAAAACAGCAGGTAGAGCTCTGTGTTGCGTGAACGTTTTTTGAAAAGAATGTTAGATATACCGCAGTCTTATCTAAGTTACATTTGTTACGTATAATGTGCCTAGACTTTTCCATTATATTTCACTTGATGCACCTCCAACAAGATTTTCGGGTGTTCCATGTAATGCCACAGTTGGAGCCTGTTGGAACAGCTGTTAAAATTCAGTTCATGGCTGACAAAAGTATTGAAAGCCCTTTATATATCCATTTTCTAAGATAATTTACTTAATCATTATCACCCTGATTACAAGCATTATCACTTTGAATACCACATTCAAGATCAGAGATGTCAGCATTTGGCAAAGAAAATGCTGGGCTGGGCTCTCCCTTTGACTGCAGCCTCGTAGAACTTTATTTCAACTTTATTCCCCTCATTGAGGAAGGCAGTCTTGCCATTGTAGTAATTTTGGGTAATTTTCCCAAGGAATTGCACAGCCACGTTCTCCATCAGTATTATCAACCGTGTACAGCAAGGTCTCTAGTTTATCAGCATTTCCCATGCAGCTCTTTCCGTGATATCAGGGGGGTCTGTTTTGCGCTGAAAAGTTTGCATTGCAGGAAAAAATGATTACAGACTTAATTATATATAGTTCAGTGTTTGGAAGTTGTGGTTGGTTGGCCGAATCAGACATGTGACATTTGTATGTATACCACATGAAACAGTGCTTTTCACGACATATCTGTTTGATCTCATGTTGTAGCTTAGTACTACATAGAGTACTAGAGTACATGTAGCTTTAGAGTGTAAAGTATGAATAACAATGAAGAAATTTTATTTGCACAACATAAATTTGCATTGCGTTACATGTTTTATCTAAAATTACAAAACCAGAAACGTGTATGTTGTACTAGTGAGTGAACTTTGTATAAGATGTGTAAGATAATTGTGTAATTGTTTTGGCCTATTCTACATTTGGTTTATGTCAACCCTCTAAGCACTATTTTCGTGTGTTTATACAGCGGGGAAAATAAGTATTGAACACGTCAACATTTTTATCAGTAAGGGGATTTTTATCAGTAAGTGGGCTATTGACACAAAATTTCCGCCAGATGTTGCCATCAAGCCAAATATTGAATTCATACAAAGAAATCAGAACATTGAAGTATACAAGATAAGTCATAATAAATAAAGTGAAATGACAAAGAATAAGTATTGAACACACTTTATTTAATACTTTGTAGAAAAGCCTTTGTTGGTGATAACAGCTTCTAGACGCCTCTTGTATGGAGAGACCAGTCGTCTGCATCGCTCAGGAGCACCATTACGTTATGTATGTTTGTAGTAAGGGCGGCATGGTGGTGCAGTGGTTAGCACTGTTGCCACACGCATCTCTGCTTGGGTTACGTGTGTGGAGTACGTGTGCATGTTCTACCTGTGTCGTCGTGGGGTTTTCTCCGGATACTCTGGTTTCCCCCACAGTCCAAAGACGTGCTGAGGCTAATTGGGGTTACTAAATTGCCCATAGGGGTGAATGGTGTGTGAGTGTGCCCTGCGATGGGGTGGCCCCCAGTCCAGGGTTGTTCCCTGCCTCGTGCCCCGGACCCCCGCGACCCAGTAGGATAAGCGGGTTGGAAAATGGATGGATGGATGTTTGTAGTAGCCTTATTAACTAAATATTTTTGTCCACCTGTATTTACTAGCTTAAACTCGCGTAATGTATACAGCAAACAGCGCACGAAACTGGTGATTTCATTTAGCACTGTTGGAGTTGTACTCCGCCGGGTTCGTTGATGAGAAGAGATTCACAGCTGAGACGAGGAGTATAGTTGCAAGCAGGGGCGTTTCAATGATTTTCATTTAAGGGAAGCTCAGCCCCCATTGATGTTTAACACATATTTGGCTTGTACAGAATCAGTACTCAAATGAGTCTTCCTGATCACACACACGCGCACTGTTTACTGTATAAACACAAAATTTTATTGTTGCATTTCTAGTACAAACCTTTTTCGCTAAACAGCTGGTGTGATGACATAACACAGCGAAAATTTTGACATTTTTGTAAACTGTATTTATGAAAAAGCACTGATGCAGATATAACAATTTATCGAAAAACACACACCTTGGCTAAATCCTCGCTCTGTGATGCCGCAGTCTGTGATGCTTCAGTTGAGCCGAAGTCTGCCGCCGTTTTCCATATGAAATTTAAAGGGGACGTGGGCATTCACCAATTTGTGTAAAGTTTACGGAGAATTTTTAGGGGGGCTGAGTACAAATGTTAGGGGGGCTAAAGCCCCCCTAAAAATGGCCTAGCGACGCCCATGGTTGCAAGCCACGGGTTTATTCTGTAACAGGTTGCAAGCTGCATGGGAGCGTCTGTCTGACATACATTCAGCATATACAGGAAGAGGCTCTGTTCCTCTTATAGCCCTTTTGGGCATCTCCCCCCTCTCTCAGTACCTTCCATCTCCGTGGCAACCACATGTTCGCCGTTTGCCCTAACTAGTCGGTTAGTACTTGTACTTGTGTAAGGGCCGCTTACGTTGTCTGTCTGCCCCCTCTGTCGGCCTCGCTGAGATCACCCACCCCTGCCGGCACCAGTCCGTTCTTGTTTTAATTTAGTTACAGCCTTATAGAATTATTCCCTCAGCACATAGACTAAAACAGCGTAGTAAAGTTGGTTTTATATTTGATATTCGTTTGATATTCGGAACATTGTATAGTGACTGATATGTTCATTGATTATTGTAGTGGCGAGGCATTTTCTGCAAAACTAATAAGGCAGCGTTGGAAGCGCAGCCTTTTGCTAGGGACCGTCTACAAAGTTCATTATAGAGAACTAAGCATTGCTACTGGAGCATTTCTGCTAAGATTTTCTAATACAAACATCTATAAAATTGCAATAATTTCACTTTCATAGTAAACCACTTTGTTACACTTCAAAGATTGTAGTAGTTGGCAGAGGTGATCACTGACTTACTACGAGTGGAATTTTACAGAACTATCCAACCATGAGTTTACAGTAGTTTTTATAGTAGTAAACTCATGGTTGGATATTTCTGTAAAATTCCTTATCACCTTATCATGGTAGAGGTTTATGTGCCTCTGTGATGTTCTCCTTAGCAGTTGTCTATCATAGGGTCTCGCATGACAAATTGGTCCTAAATGAGTGGCCAGGCAAAGCGCAATTCAAAAATATTTATTTAATTTTTTAATTGTACTGGGCTGAATAAAAAATTGGTGTCACCCACTTCAGCTATTTAGTCAAAGGGCAGTTCTTATATAGGATATGTTTATTGGTGAAAGGCCAACTGGTATATAAGTTTTCAGTAGAAGGGTGGGAGTTATACCTTTTTTAAGCCAAATGCTTGATTAGCATAAATTAACACGATAATATACCTTGTTTAAAAACGAGCTACAATTTATATTATGCAAAACTCAGAAATAAACTTCAAGTCAGTAAACCCACTTTGTAATACATCCCTCAAATCTGCAAAGCCACACACTGCAGTAATAATAATAGTAATCACCAATTGTAAATATTTATGTAATTTACTGGATGCTGCAGATAAATTATTGATCTCATTAGTCAATATGTACTTTTTTGCTCAAACACATACTTCTCATTTTCCGGATATATCAGCATGAACTTTAGTCAGAGGTAAATTGTCAACAGTAATGCTGATTATATATTATACAGAATCTGAACTCATGTTGTGACTAGACCGGTCTCTGGTTTATCAAGAATCAGTTTGAGGGTCTTTTTTTAGTGTGTCACAGGTTGGCCTGCTGGTTTCTTATGTTAATTTTGTATGAATAGTGTTTTGTTACAGATGTGACTGGCATTTATATGGTCGGTGTGCTGTCCGATAGGCGATCTGAATAAGAGTACCCTGCGGATCCTGTACTACCCCCCTGTGAGACACGAGGTGGTGAAAGAGAGGCAGCTGCGGTGTGGGGAGCACTCTGACTACGGCAGCATCACCCTGCTGTTCCAGGACAGCAAGGGAGGCCTGCAGGTAACCGTGCAGGACTGTGTGGAGGGAGCAATGGCCCAGTCCAGTGGGGGGCGCTGTTCTCTTTATGGCATGGGGTTATCATAATCAGAATGATTAGCTATATAGGAGAGTCTTGGAACTCAAACACCTCTTAAATCGACCAGTTTGGATATCGAAATGGGCTGTCAAATTTTTTTCGATTCGACCATTCCTGTTAAAACTTGTATCAGTCGAAATGCATTGAACTCGATACAAATACGGACCTTAGAAGGGTCAGTCGAGAAAAATCTAGCTGCAACTCTACTGAAAACTCGGAACAAGGCAAAAGAAAACAGACCTGCTAAAACTTGTACGGATGGATACGCGTCTCTGATGGACTTAAACAAAGGCAAATGGACCTACTGGGGTGCTGATGCCTATGAATGGCTCTCAGTCTCATAGTACCTCTCTACGAAGTGATCTATTTCCTAAGATACATTGTGCTGCTCTATAGGGTGCAAATGTATTGTCACCTTTTATTATTTACCTAGGGTGACCAGATAATCCATGTCAGGGAGGACACTTTGAGCTACTTTGAGTTTTACAAACTACTTTCAAATTGAAAGGCTCCTGTGCTCAGCTAAATAGTTCAGCTCTTCTTGTGCTTTGACTGGTTTGTTTCCATGACTGAAAGACTCATCCAGCTGTTTCACATTAGCATTAGTGACACATGCAAGATTATAGGAGAAGGACCAATCAGCACTCAGCAAGAAGTCAGTGCTCAAGTGAAATCCAGCTCCTTTTAATTGAAATGGTCATTTACAATTCCTGTCCTAGCTCAGTGTGTCCTCCCTGACATGGATTATCTGGTCACCCTAATTTACCACATAATAGATTTTTGCTACTTTAATCCTTAATGCTTCGGAGACGCAAGTTTTAGTAACAACTGTACTTATAAATGTCCTCCAACAGGATTTGACAGCTGTCGCTCTCCTCACTGTTACTGCAGGTACCGGATGCAGGGACATGATGAAGAGAGTAACCAGGCGAAAGCAAGAACCAGGTGCGAGGGGATGCAGCAATGTTTTGAAGGCATTCAATTATTAAACAGAATGACTTGGCAAGCAAGTCTTTTTCATTTTGGTAAAATCCTCATTTATGGCCCCTTTTTTTCTATAGTAACAAGAACAGAAAACTGGACAGTGGAAATAAACAAGAGCAAAAGTCAGACAAGAAACTGAAGAAGGGAAAAGATAAAAAGGGGAAATTCTCCAAGTAACCTTTCAGTGATGCCATGTCCACATGCTATCGACTAGGGAAGTAAATGGTTGACCTCAGGGTGATTTAATTCAATGAAATCTTCTATTTCTAACACAGTTTGATCTGATTAATCAAATATTCAATTATTTTGATGACCGAAATTTAATTATATGTAAGTCTACAGAACAAAATTCACATATTCATATATAAAGTTCTACGGGAACTTTATGATGTACTATTAATGGAATACGAAGGTAGTAAAATCTCAGGACATCAATTAGGGGTCCAGGTGCCAACAGTGGATCCTTGTTGTTTTTTAAATTTGTTATGAAATTGAAAGAACAAATTGTCCAAAGGCCACAACTACTGAACTGTACAGTAAAAAAATTAAATACATTAAACCAAGTGGGGGGGGGTCAGTGAAACTTCAAAGTGTCAAAGTGTAGATTAGTAGAATGACATCACATGGCTTTGTATTCAGTGGAAAACAAAATTGATTTGCGGGGCCAGATTTTATCACTAATTATAGACATGTTGGGAGTTTGTACTTTGAGATCAAGGTGGTGAATGAGCTGAGATAATTCCTCATCCTCCACGACGGAATATGGGTTATCATTCAGTGTGATCATCTCCATTATTTTAGTAGTTCTTAGCTCTGGTACTGCTAACTCTCCGTATTAATAAAGTTTTAATATTGCCTGGCAATGTCAGCCAAGACTGACACATGGGACTGATACTGATATGTGAAGATATCTTTAAAGATAATGTTATTTTTCACTTAGCTAGCTAAGTAAGCTAGTGTTGCTACCTCAGGGTCTTGATTATTGGTAGCATGTAAAAATAATTACTTTTTTGCATTACAGAAGAGGAACATTTTCCAAAAAAAAATCATAATGTAAAGATTACTGCAACCACTAAAGTTAGCATTTTGCACTATAAAACAAGTGAGTTTCCCAAAAAGCATTGTAGCACTTCCTTTATGAATATTAATTAACCTTCCTACGGAAATTCGCCTGCTGGCACTGCTACTTTGTGCATCTACCTGAAGTACATGAATGCAGGAGTGCACAGCTGCAGTACCTTTATTTCCCCCAAAAACCAGTTTCTGACATTACGAATACATGCATTGAATTGCTACCTTAATCGAATCGTCGCAATGCATCAATACGTCTTTAGACCCCTAGTACAGAAATGTGTCTCAGTGTCTTCATGCCTGAAACTTGGAACATCATGGAACTTCTGCTTGTGTTAAATTCTGATGTTAAACCTGAGAACACCAGCACCATAGGAGCTAGTTTAATTCCTTGAAAGGAAGTCTATAGATCTGTTTAAATAGGCTAGGCTGAATAAATGGTTTAATTTGCCACTTTTGTTGTGTTCCACCAGTAAGTTGGAGAGGGAGGTTTAGTAATTTAGTAATTTAATAATAGTTTTCCTCTGGTCAGTAGGCTGGCCAACCAGGGGGCGGTTTGCATGGAAATGTTTTAAGATACTTTGGGGATCCCCCTTTACCGACCCAATCTGAAACTCCTGCTCGATCTGGAGCATGCATGCAGACTGTTACGTCCAGCGCCATCCGCTCCTCCTGTGTGCCACGCCCACCTCGTTTACCTTCTGTGATTACCCTTTGTTTTCACCTGTGTGGCGTTGCCGCTCGCCTGTCCTGTGCTTGTCTGATGTATTTAGGTCTGCGTCTCTTCCGGCAGACGCGGCATTAACGTTGTTTTATGTCGGTGTTGTGCATTAAAAACCTTCGTTTGCCCTCACTCCTGTTTGGGACTCCCTTCTTCGCCGCCCTGCGCAACCCGAGGACACAACACAGGACCACCTTAGCAGCTGTTATCAGGAGTATTGTTCAATGTTTTAAAGTTAACAGCAAAATATCTCATGTTCAGTTCGGGTAGATAATTGTTTTCCACCAGTCCAAATCAACAATTCACACATTTTGGCATTACTGCAGAGGTAGACAGGAGATCAGGGGCCTGTTTTACGCAACCGGATTTTTTAAACAGATAACTTTTCAAATTTAAAGTAACTATTTTCATCGACTTACATTTAGTCCAGACTACCTTAAATCTGACAAGTCATCCAGATAAGCAAGAAACCCTGCTTTGTGAAACAGATTCAAGGACTAATAGAATACTTAAATAACCCAGGAACCAGCAACTATCATGTTGTAAGAGGCACCAGAACTATGTTGCGTCCAGTAACGTCCACTCCTCCTGTGTGCCACGCCCACCTCGTTACCTCCCGTACTTACCCATTGTTTCCACCTGTGTGGCGTTGCCGCACGCCAGTCCTGTGCTTGTCTTGTGCTTGTCTAATGTATTTAGGTCTGCGTCTGCGTCTTTTCCGGCAGACACGGCATTAACGTTGCCTATGTGTTTGTGCGAATAAACCCCGTTCACCCGCACTCCTGGCTACCTTCCGTCCTTTCGCCGCCCTGCACTGCCAGCACACGTAACAAACTAGATGTAGTATTATTACATATTGGGCCAGTTTCCCGAACAAGGATTAAGACTAGTCTTGGACTAAATTGGAGATTCACCATTGTAACTCAAAGCTAGTCTAGGCTTAGGCTTTATCCTTGACTGGGAAACTGACCAATTATGTTTGGATAGAGTTATGAAAGACTTATTTAGTATAGGCACTTTTAACCAAAGTGAAGCACACAAGAGAAAGCAGGGTCAGCCAGTCCCTGAAGCAATGGTGGTTAATGGCTCAATGGTAAAATCACAGGATTTGAACCAGAAAAATTCCAATCAAAAGCTAAAGTATTTTCAAAGCTAAAGAGACCAAACGTAACAGTCTACGTAAGTTATGAAGTTGCATTCACTTACAGCATGTTTGTTAATTTTGTTTTAATACTTTTCCATTACTATTAATAACTGCATTGTGTCCGTTTAAAGCACAAAAGATTGATGGACTAATAAGTATAAACCTAAATGATACAGACATGTCCAATAAAATTGCTTTAAGCATTAAACTTTCTGTTATTATAGAAATATATAGTAACGTTCCTTTATTTGCTTATCCAGCTGCTTCCTGCCTCCATGCCCCCTTCCTAAAGGGTGGTTTGGTCCTCTGAGGCATAAATTAATCATGTAAATAACGTGTGCATTCAGTGGCTCTTGCTAATTCTGAATCCAAAATGAAGCTAAAACTAAAAGCAGGATTTCAGAAGTGCAAGGAGCACAGAGGGTGAGAAATAGTTAAGAGAGGGCAGAAAACTGCTGACAACTTTCTTTCAGTAACGGGTGAACCTGAAATGCCAAACAGTAAATACATTGCGGTTAGCCAGTTAACAGTCAGTCATAGCAAATACAACCCGAAAGATATGGCAGCTAGTAATTAAGTTTTATTAATAGTCAATGTAAAACACAGTGTTTTAAATCATTGCCTAGCAAAGTGTAAATTTCTCATTTGACCACAGTATGATTTATGAAGCATGCTTAACTTGATTATCAGCTATTTATATTGTACTTTCATTTTTGTCTTTCTCTTTTGTATTCGTAACTAATTATATTGTTTTGAACAGAATAAATCCAATCTTCATACAACATTATGTATGATTCAAAGCACACTTACTGTACCTTACTGTATCATCAGCAGGTTAAGTCTTAAATGCATACCAAACAATCTAACTATAAAATATAACATAGTAAATACATTCTATATTTTTGTGTACTTTTATTTTCTTGGAAGGGGTTTTGGAGAGTGTGGGGTCTTGGGGGGAAACGTGGGTCATGAGCTAATTACTATTACTATAAATTTGTTCAAGTAAAAATTTGCTAAATTAAAAATTGTCAATTCAATTATATTAGAAACATTTTAGTAGTACAGGGTATCCGGCTCCCGGTTAGTTTGCTTGCAAAGAAGTACTGAAATATTAAAACTAGTTAAAATGACTGTAATGTCAAAGAATGCAGTCAGGGGTATTTCTTCTGATGTCTCACTTCCTCTTTCCCATCCCCTAGTCAAGTAGCCCCCTTGGGAATTGCCTGTGTTGTCGGTAGAGTAGCTGGATGGCCCTGTATGCAGCATTAGTAAAGGCATATTCAATAAAACCTGATTTAATGCCAGCACGTCCAGTTGGGTCTTTATAATGCACCATGAGGGACCTGTGTGGAATGACATTTCAATACACTGTATACTGGTAATATTGTTGTATTGACAATAAACCAATCTTGAATTTCTGTTATAAGCCTAGTGTGACGTTAAAGGTATTGCACCATTTTTATCATTTTTAAAATCATTGATACTTTTATGAAATGCTAATATATATATAATACATATATGTATTTTATAAATATGAGTTGTGAGGAAAACGCATGTGCACTGGGTTTCTAATGATAGCTGTTCCACCGAACTGTGCTCGGACTGAGACCGAATTAATTAATATAATTCAACGATTCAAGAGTTTTGTTTGAGTTTGACTATACACAGTCAAGTGCAGCAGTGGATGCAGAACACAGCTTTGAGGGGCACAAACAGTCTGGGATCTGCCTGTGAGGGTAACACTTTGCTTGATGGGGCACAAATAATTAGTAAATATTAGTAACGGTGATGCTATTATTTATGTATTTATGTATTAACCACAAGTTAAGTCTTAGTTACATATTAATCTCATGTTAACTGATCGTTAATGAATGTTTTATCTCAAGCAGTTACTGTATCTTAATACTTTAAACCTTTGCCAATTACTGAAGGAACAAGTCATAACACGTTAAATACTTATCTTCTGTTTGTTCATCATTAATGAATCATGATGCATGTTTTATCTCAGGTAGTGACTGTTCATGATTTGTTCAGTTGAACAGTGCAAGAGTAAAACTAATAACTGAAGTATGAGGTATTTTGTAAAAATGAAATGAAAAAACCCTCTATTGCTGTTGTGATACACCATGTCACTGGTCACAAGTACCAGCGAAAAAACTGGCCATCAACCTGACCATACATATACAAACATCACATTATAGGGGGTAGACAGGTCAGGAAGACAGGGGATATAGGAAAAACAGAGAAACAGGATTACATGAGGAGAGAAGGGGAGAATAAAAAAGACTGTACTCCAGTAGGGAGTATAATGTAGGAACTGAAAAAACACCCCAGCAACATGAGCACATAGTCACTACACCTTACAACATAAAAAGTAGTGACTTGCAACAGGGGAGGGAATGGGGAGGTGGAGGTAGTCCAGCAAAGACAAAACATCAGTCCGGTCCTGCAGCCATTCGGCGCTGGTCACAGACCCGCCTGTTCACGGTGGGGGTATGAAGCGGCAGAGGCGTGGGATGGGGGAAGGGAGTCCTTCGGGTTGGGGGAGAGGAATGCAAGAGAGTCTCACTGCCTTGTTCTTCCGGGGGAGTTGTTGAATGCAGCAGTGGCCTTGGCCAAGGCCAGTGCTGATTAGGGGGCAGCCAAAAGCAGATAGAATAGGGTTGTTTGGGTTGTTTTGTAATTTCGCAGCTCCATTAATGTCCACGCTGGTCTCTGCCATCCAAAAACCTTTTCAGAGCCGTGAGCTTCTCCGTGATGTTATCAAATCTGCAGTCAATAGTCACAGTGATGTTATCCAAATTGCGATCTATAGCCATAGTCTCAGCCCCAACAGCTCTGCCAACTCCGTCAATCATCCCGGCCAGCCTTGTGGGGCTTTGAGCGGCTGTCACCGTCTTCTTCAATTTTCGATAAACCAGGGCAATGCCTAATGCAATCAGCATCAGACCTGTAATCATACACCGAATAGGTAAATATCTTCGATGTCTTCCACTGACAGAGCTGCCAGACACACGACCCTCCATTTCTCCCATCCGTCCATCGTGTAGCCAGCTGCGCACGTCCCTGCAGGACTGTGGGACAATCAGGTTCCCCCGAACCTGTGCTTCTCTTCGAGAAGATCGTGTCAGTTGCATTGAGTGACCAGCTGATCAAATCCATAATTTTCTTATTTGGAAGAGCAGGGCTGAGACAGTCTCTCAAGTATAGACAATAAAACAGTAGACTGGACGAGACGATAGGAGCAAGCAGGGAAGATAAGGAGAGGGAGTGGAGTGCGTCCATTTTCGCTGAGAGCCAAGAGAAGTGCAAGTACTGTTTAAATATAAAATAATACAACTCATTTATAAAATGCATATGTATAGGGGAATTGAATTGAGTAATTGAAACAGTATTATGCAATGAATTCCCATTCAGAGTAGATCACATGTATTCTGTGATAAGGACTCCTGGTCAAAGTTCCTTTAAACGGTACAAAGGTTTTGAAACACTTTTTCGAGTTTGCCATTAGGTTATTACTACGCAGACGGTGGATTCTGTTTTTCGTCAAAGTACGGGAAAAACCATAACGGTAAGTAATTCTGTATTGGCTTCCAATGTTGTACTAGTCCAGTCCGGTCTTGGTCTCAAGACCAGCATTTCTACTCGGTCTTGAATCAGTCTCGAACTACAGCGTCAATGGTTATGACGGAAAAGCGGGTTTTCTCATTTCGCCTATTGTTCGATTCACATTAGTAAAATATAATTAATAAAAGATTAAATGCATCTATTATTCATCTTCATTGTATTATCTGTATGCGTATATACTCCTTTGTTAATTTGTTTGTTAAAAAATACAGTCACAGAGTGCAGCGCTACTTTGGAAACCCCTTCAGAACATGTAAGATGCCGTTATTCGATTTGGATTCATCATAAAAGTGCTTTTCTACAATTCAAGCACATTGTCCTACGGAGCAGGGTCTAAACTGCTCAGTCCAATGGATGTTAGATGCAGTAGGAGTGGGGTCATCATTTGAGTCTTACGTGGTTCGTGCTCAGCAGATTTAGACCCGACTGCTGTTTTTATGCCGTACATATGAATTATTTGATTTGTTTGCCTTATCAGTACATCTTTAGCTTTACTTGTATCAGGTATTGCTTATAGAAATAAACTAAACAGCAGGCATACTCGGACATACCACAGATCATTTCTCTTTGTGGGGGCACGATGGTGCACTGATTAGCACTGTTGCCTTTGGGACCAGGCTTCAAAGGTTCCCTCTCCCACACTCCAGAAATGTGCTAAAGTGAATTGGAGTTATTGGATTAGATGTTTTTAATTTCAAATAAACAGCCAGTATAACCAATAAAAACTAGGACTAAAATACAAAAACAAAAAAAAGTTTTCTCCGATTTCCACCTGCAGATTTGAGGTCACAAACGTTTTTTGTTATCCTGTCCTATTAATCATGTTTACTTTAAAGGGCTCCAGCATGAAGATCCCCGTGCTTGATTTCGAAGTGTATCGTCTCGGTGAAAATGTGACTGATGAGACGCTGAAGGAGCTGAGCCGGGACCTGCGGACAGCTTTCATTGAGATTGGGTTCGTGTACCTGAGGAACACTGGCATAGCCCAAGAAGAGGCACGTGATCGCTAAGCATGACGTCATTCACTCACACTTTTTTCATGCGATTTACAACGTCACCGCACTATACAGTCGTCCCTCGGCACTTCGCGCTTCGACTTTCGCGGCTTCACTCTATCGCGGTTTTTTGTATATTCATTAAAAAGTTGATCAAGACAGTGAAAATGATACATCGCTATGCATAAGAAGCATTTTTGGTCTTCGTAATTAAATGTACAATAAAAGCAGTATGATATTTGTAACGTCTAATATGTCTTATTTTGTCTTTGTCTTTGTCTTTTGAACTGGAAATATGAGTAATCAGTCAGTGTAAAGAACATAATTATAGAAGGAAGGAATAATTTCATTGACTTGTACCTTGGATGCTTCTCTCTTTGGTTTTATTTTAATCTCGTGACTTTGAGCTGCATTCCATGTATAAAAAGTGTTATATAAATAAAGAGAATTATTTTCATTATATCGTATTAAAAAAGGTTACAGAACATGTTTTTGTTTGTTACTTTTTGTTTTGTTGTAAGCCCAGTTTTTATTTTCGTGGCCTTATTTCAGTTTACAAAAATGTTTTTTTTTTTTAGTTTTTGTTACCAATAATAATTGTCTACAATCACTAGTGCAACCCCGATTGTGACCAGTTGTTTTAGACAACCCAAGTTGCAGTTGTGCTCAAATTATTTATCACTGTCTAGGTCGATGCAGTTATGGAAATATCAAAAAAATTCTTTCTCCTCCCGGACGAAGTTAAAATCCCTCTCGGCAGGACAAGCAACACTTGCAACTACGGTTGGGTGGCCCCTGAAACTGAGAAGTATGTATTTGTATTTTTGCTTTCAGGTTATTTAGTATTTACCTCAAAGTATGTATTTTGAATTGTGTCCTGATTTTTTTCAATTAACAGGTTAAATCCTTATAGACCGGGAGACTTAAAGGAGGCTTTCAACATCACCTCTATGCACCCTGATGCTGTAAATACACCAGTTCTTAATGGACAAACTTTGTTTTTTCTAAGACTGCAGATATCTATCCATCTGTCCTAAATGCTCATCAGGGACATAGTCACAGTGAGTCTTCTAGTCTGGGAAAAAGACAGAAGACACACACAATCAAACACGATGGGTAGTTTATGATTAGGAGAATTGGTGTTTCTGTATTTTTGGACTGTAGGGGGAAAACCATGAACTATGGAGAACATGCAGGCCCCATACAGACAAAGCTGGAGGTGTGTGGCTATAGAGCTGCCTGCTGTGCTCTCATGAGCTGGTGTCTTGGAGCACCGTTAGCCAACAGCTCATCCCACCATGGTGAGCTAAGACATGCTGTTGGGGATCCTTCCTACCTGCTGCCATCAGGCATTGCAGTGCCTCCTGCAACGTGCCCCCAACCACCTCCAGCCATGACATGTCAGGAACACACCACATCTTTGATATAGTAACAGTCTGGTGCTGTTGGTTTTTAACTGCTCAGACACCATCTGTTAATTTATATTTACTCCTTTATTTTCAATTTTCAGGATATTCTGTTTGTTCACTGTGTAGTTTTTAACTTTGCATTATGTTAACTGCCTGCACCGTATGTACTGTCCTTGCACAAGATAAATAGACCTATAATTATTAACGTCTTGGATATTAGTGTTTACCACTGCTGTGCGGTGACAGTTAAACATTGCTTTATGTTTGTGTGTTATAGTCAGTGTGCGAAATGCTGGGGGGGGGATCCCCATCTCCCTATTGTTGCACAATAGCAATGTTGAGACCGCCTTAAAATTTTGCTTTTGATGCTTTCAGGGGGTTTCACAGGTTAATCAGTGGTGTCGGACCCACCCATATTTCGCACACTGATTATAGTATAATTCTGTCAATTTACAGGCCTGGCCTGCAGAGGATGTGGTACCAGGTTTCCGCAAGACCTTTGAGTCATTCTTTATGCGATGTAAAGATCTGTCCCT
>JABFEA020000021.1:4251904-4287537 GCA_019775915.2 Cyphomyrus plagiostoma | reverse complement strand
TATTTAAACTTTATTTTACCAGGTAAATTAACTGAAAACCAGTTCTCACTGCTTTACGTGATATTCCGGAGAAATAGCAGATTAGGCATCGGAACTACCTGGGATACAAATGTCATGTGTGTAACTAAATTCTTCAGCCAATAAGGGCAAAGGTGTGTCGTCACGGAAGCGGTTGTGCAGCCGGGTGAGAGGTCGCAATGCATCTTTAAGCCAGCGCTTTAAGCAAGTTGAATGCATCCAATGACCGGACTGGGGAAACAAAGTGAAACACGGACTTAATACAGAGGACTAATGACAACAACCAGAAACAGCTGATCACATGGGGATCTCACATGAGCTTAACAAGGGGAAGGAACGGACGATCGGGGCAGGAGAGGGGTAATGTTGGGATAAGATTGTTATCGTTTTGGGAAAAAAATGCTCTTTTATCCTGTTTATATATGTATATGTATATATATGTATGTATGTATGTGTGTATATATATATATGTAAATAAAATATAGGGATCTATATCATATACATATGAGAGAGTTTATATTGGTTTGGGCGTTTGCTGCAAACACTGACCTGGGGCTTTGGGGGAGGTTCGAAATGGACAAACTTTGACAGGCATGATATCATAGTTTTACACCAACTTCAAGATAATTTTCTTCATTTTTCAACATGATCATATATTTTTTTTCGACTGTCTTTTGTACAGTACTGTATGCCAATCACATTAACCCAAGGGTGTCACTTTGTACTGAACATTGGGGGGTTGAGGTCCCCACCCATTCATCATGACAATATGATTACTTTGCGGGGGGGGGGGATTGGCCAGTCCTGATTATTTACACCCATTAACCAGTAGTTGTACTCTTATAAATTACCCCTTTCGTGTGAATCTTTCTGGAATGTCCTCATTAAGGTAACGTGCCTTTCTGTGATATGTGTTTAACTCCAGCCTGAGGCGCACGTTCCGGCACGAGGACCTGGCCACCAACCCCGGGTACGTGCTGAGCCCAGTGATCCCGCAGCGGGAGCTGAACGGGGACAGCGGCAGCAGCGTGAAGGTCTCCATCGAAATCTCTGACTCCCTGGAACCTGTCACCTTCACCTGTGATGGTAAGTGCCACCCGCTGTCACGCGGCCCCCATGTCTGGCCCCCAATCTCCGCATCGCTCTTTCCCGGGACACTTGTGTTCCAGCGCTGAGAGCCGTCAGCGTGCCACACAGGGAATCCTTTCATGGCACTTTCATGAAAACAAAGAGATCACGTCCACCCTGGTACTCAGTCGACTTTTTATTACAGCAGTGATGTCGTTGAACATGTGACTATGGTATTCTGTATAAAATACAGCATATATAGCAAACAGAATCCTTGTGCTTTATATTTGGGCATGGCCTCACAGGTGGTATTATTTAATGACTCAAACTGCATTTGAAACAGAGATGTAGTTGCCGGTGTCAACTTTATGAATCACTTTTAAAATAACACGTGTTGACCACAGTGCTATACCGCATGGAAATCAATAAATGCATTTGATTAAGAAGGCAAAAAAAGACGAGTAAATTAAATAAACAAACAAATAAATAAAAATGAAGCTAAATAAAGACAACCACAAAAATCAAAGTGAATTAAAAGGAATACGAATCTGTTTTGAGGAGTGATTTAAAAGTAGCTGTCCTGTAGGTGCTGTCCTTATGTGCAGAGGTAAGATATTCCACAGTTTAGATGCTGCTGAGAAGGTGGGATTGCGCCTTAATTTCTCGTTCTTGGGACATTCGACAGCGTCTGATCAGCAGTTGTGGTGTTGCGATTTCTCTTGTCCTAGTTGTCAGGAGGTTAGGAATGCACTAGACTGTGTGTTAGGAATCAGTTGCTTTTTTTAAGGAAGTACACAGTGTTCCCTTTCTCTTATAAGTAACTTGTGGTAAGTGTGATCCTCAGAGTAGCTGCACTTGCGCTAAACCTGTACAGGGCCTTTTGCTGTGGTCTCAGTCATGTCTATGGCATGGTCTCGTCACGGAGGTTTGAGAGGTCTGCTGGGCCAGCCAGATACTGCCTTCCTTTTGGCCAGGACTGCTGCCCGCACAGTGCCAAGCAGGCCTGCCTGGGTAACACCCCCCCCCCCCCTTTCAGCAATCGGTCCACCTTCCTCTCGCGTTGGCTGGAGATCAGGCTGCCCTTTGTTGCCAACAGTCCAACGCAGGACCTCCAGGGACCTTAAGTAAAGTCCCCCTTTAGAGCTCCATCGTTTAACTGCTCCGTGTCCTTCCCCTGGCATGCTGCTGATGCGGACCGGTCCACTGTGCACGGCTATACATGCTGCTTCAGCTCTCTTCGTTATTTTCTCATCAGAATGTTTGTCCCATTTGTCTGGATCAGGCCTGGAGGTCTGATGCCATGGAAAGCCAAGGTTTTATCAGAATCAGTGATACTTGGCGCACACACACATAGGTTTGTAATGGTATCTTTGTGGGGACTCTCCATTCACTTTTATGGGGAAAACTCTAATCCCAGCATGACAACCTTAACCCCTACCCTTCCCTAACCTTAACCATAAACATTTTTACTTTTTTGATTGCATTCACAGGTGGGGTCCCCACAGTGTAGTATACACATAACACACACACAAAAAGACAATGGTCACACACAGTTCGATTGGTATTTACATTGTGCATGTGTGACAGATAAATGTGTATTCCTGCACTTTATACACCTTAGTTGTATCATACCAACTCCTGTGGTGGTTCTGCCGTCTCGGGTCACGCGCAGCCTCGCCTGCCGGCCCCCATGGTTCTACATGTCACACTCCCGGGCCTAACTAGCAGGGGCCCTGCAAGGGCCTCGCCAGAAGGATGCCGGCTGTCACTGGGCCTCCGTCTGCTGTTGGCTTCCCTTTCTCATTTCCCGAGGCTGCCTGCCACCGAGAGCTGGCCCTCTTTCTGAAACAAAACCTGACCAAAAGCCCGACTGGCAAGGCGCACCCAAACATGAACATGGGCAGAGCGGAGCCCTGTTTGTGGTTGGTGGGTGGCATTTTAGCGGGGAAAGTCTTTATAATCTCAAAATGCCTTGCGTGGCATCATTGTTGTTTATATTTTTTGAGACCCATTAATTGGGAAGATGAAGCATCGTGCTTGTTTAACAGCTGTCAGCTGTCCTATCATGGGAAAGAAACCTCATCTATTACGTTAATGTATTCTTCTCTCCTCCTGCATTGCCTGACTCAGAGCCCTGCCAGGACCTCCTGCCTGGCATCTATATTGCTGGGTCTTAGGCTATTGCTTCACTTAGCATGTCATACGAGTTCCCAATCCCTGGGTGGTGGGCCGTGGGTAGTTCCCCCCGCCTCCACCCCCATCTCCACTTTCATGTGGATTTGTGTGACTTAGATCTGTTTGGTTATGCATTCTTACTCAACATGTGATCTTTCTGAATAGAGTATTTCACCAGGAAACCTCAAATATGTATTGCACCCCCCCCCCCCCGATATTTGATGCTCCCCTGTTATTGCAAGTCTTCTGAAGCATCCCAGAATTATCCTGAAATAACTGTAACCAATGTGTTTATTTTTTAAACACTTTTGTGTTCTCTCCTTTATATTTTACGCACAAGCCCAAAAGTTTATTAGATTAACTTGGAGGCTTAAGCCCCATTCCACCCGTGGGTGTGGTGAATATTATTACCGGTTCTCGTTTTTGTGTCAGATGCTAACGATTGGAAATGATGATAGTGGTTGTAGAGAAGTTATGAGGTTTGGTGTTGGATGATCATGGTTTCAAAGAAAATTCAGGTAACATCTCACATTAGGCTTTAAATACAAAGTCTGCTGCTCTCTAACCAATTTTTTCTTTCTTTCTCATAAGCATTAAGTACCCCACTGGCATGTGGTTTATCTAGCTGGACCTCTCCATAGGAGGGTGCTTGTTTCATTTTGTTTGGGTCTATTTAACCTTGTGGCCCGAGCTGCAGTGGGTGAAGGTTCACTGGCTCTCCACTGGACCTCACTTTTATGCTGGTGGCACAAAAATTGATTCAGCTGCAGCATATTGCGGGTTAGATCAGTTATAGCTGAAACACGTTCCTTAGGGCAGTGTTTCTCAATCTGGTCCTCAGGCACCCCGAGTAGGTCCATGTTTCTGCTTCCTTCTAGCTCCCAGCCAGACCGTCCACATTTTTGGTAGGGAGCAAAGAACATGGACTCCCTGGGGGTCCCCAAGGACAGAGTTGAGAAACACTACATTATTGAACCATGAGGTGGACAGATAAAGATCGTTTGATCGGTCTCTGCTGATGATCTTACTTGCCATGCCTGTCTTTCTCCCCCCCCCCCCCACCCCCCCATGGCATTTCATTCACATTCTCTCTGACCCTGTTATCTCCCATTTTCTCATTGTGTCTCATTCCTTCTCTCTATCCACTGCCTTCCTTCAGTGAGCTCTCCGGTGGAGCTTCTCATCATGCAGGCCCTGTGCTGGGCGCACGACGACCTGAACCAGGTGGACATTGGCAGCTACCTCCTCAAAATCTGTGGCCAGGAGGCAGTCCTGCAGAAGTAGGTCCCACGTTTTTGGAGGAGGTCCTGCCTTTGCCGGCAAGGAAGAGAGGAGGGGATGGGGAGGGAGGGGGGGTGAAATAATACAAAAACAAGGCGTGAGCCAACATTCCACATTCAGGGGACTGTTTTTCTTTAATTGTGTTCAGAAAATGTTTCCTTTGTGCTCTTTCACTCATTGAATATCGAAACTGATGAGAGAATGAGGTTGATGCAGCAGAATGAGGACCAGACGGCTCAGTGGCTCAAGTTAAAAGGATGTTTCTTCACAACTAGCCTTGTTTGAGGCTGTATGTTTACTGGCACACGCAGTTTTACGAATGCTTCTGACACATCGCGCATTTATTTCCCCTCTTAGTCAGCTTTCTTTTGAGTTGTTTTTGTATTTTGCTTCTTTTTCTTAATTGCTTTTGTGTGTTTATTGTTTTGTGAGACTTTGGCGGGCAAGTCAAGTATGCAGGAATTCATGGAGTTGGACAATGTCTTTTCCTGCATCCAGTGGGCAGTCTCCATATAAAGGGGGAAATGGGGCATGTAACTGCTTGTGTGTCATGGACCTCATAATGGTCCATTTCACTTTGTATCTGGTGGGGAAACCTACTGAAGTTGGAATGTGAGAACTTTAGGCTGCTAATCATTTGTCTCCCCTGCCATCCTGCCCCACACCCCTACCTCGACTTCCTTCTGGCTCAGCAAGCACAGCTTGGGCAGCCATGAGTATGTCCAGAGCTGCAGGAAGTGGGAGACTGAGATTAAGCTTCAGCTCCTCTCCAAAAGCACGATCAAGAGGGACCTGGCGCGCACGGTGAGGCTCGGGCCTTATCTTCATCACACTCGGTCTGGAGTTGAGTGCTCTTGGAGGTGTACTTATTATGAGGCCATCAGAAGATGAGTTGGATGAACATTGAACTTTACTCTTTCAGTGATGGGTAATTCGGGTCCAGAGTGTCCAGACCAAGATTTTAGCTGAATCTCAATATGTGTATTTGACTGTACTTGTGTACTGGTTTTACAACACCTTCCATTATCAAGGACCAGTTCCAATACTAGGAACATAAGTAAAGGATGTGGTCTTGCCTCGCCCCCAATATACGTGATACATTGGTTGCATCCTTGCTGAATGAGACCAGTCCCATGATTCATTGCTCCCTAAGTTTGTTATTGGAAGGCAAATTAGCAAGACTGGTTATGCCAAGACCTTAAGTATAGTCTTTCCGTATAGTATAGTATAAGTATAGTATTTTCAACCAACCAATCAAGTATAAAGAGTCACAGCGTTGTGTGACTTGCCAGGAGCAACCCTGGTCCTTCTCAGTGACCATGGCTTTGAGAAAGTAAAGGCAAGCTGTTGTCTGTGTGCACAGGCGGATGACGATACTTCCCCCATCGTATTGGAGAAGTACCTGCATCTGGTGGAGAGGCCTTTCAAGGAAACAGTTACCAGGTATGATAGGGATGTGCATCTGCACCACTGAAGCCGATGTGATACACAACTCCATACAATGCAAGCAATCTAATACATTAAAGATCCATATGAAGCAACTACTGATGGGATACAATATGATTGATCCCTATTGTGATGCAGTAGGTATTGACATGATTTTGTTTTTTAGCACAGTGTGATTCAGTGTGATGCGAAGCAAAAGAATGACGCTATTCAATTAAACCAGTTTAGAGAGGGGGAATCAATCTTAATATAAAATTGTCAAATTATTGTACACGTTTCTGAATAATAAAGGCATTGAGACTCTACCAATACTTGTATGTTGATAAACCATATTTTACCATTGCAAAGAAACAATGCATCCCAAGTTCATTCCAAATTGTATTCGGTAATCAGAGAAGTCGCATCATGAACTTTTATATCGGTGCACTGATGTGCATTTTACCATCCACACAGTCATCGTGGGTCGTGGGTGTCATAATGTTATGGTTGTTGATTCTACTTTGTGGGCTTTTTTATTTTTAGGCACTCTCTTGTTGACTACCTGGAGAGCTATCACAATCAAGTCAATATCTGCCTGCAGAACGAGGTACACAGCTGTCTCTCGATTGCTAAGATGGGGGCTTTGACATTGAAGATCAAGTGACAAGTGGTTGAATCCTGTTGATTGCTTCTGTCTTGCCTAAAAAGAGACCAAATGCCCCATCTGTTATGATACTGACATGGTCTATTTTTTATGCTAGCAGATGCATGGTGAATAATAAGCTATTAGTGAATAAACAAACTCCGCTTTATATTGCCTGCACATTGTGCTTAATCTAATTCCAACCTTCAAAATGCAGTTATGTTTATATTCATTTATTTAGCTGATTCTTGTATGGAAAGTGACATACATTTAAGAAAGCAGGGACAGACACAGCTACCTGAAGCAATTGGGGGATAAGGGCGTTGCTTAAAGTCCTGATGGTGAAATCACTATGCTGACCATGGGATACGAACCAGCAACCTCCTGATCTCAGGCACAGTCCTAACCCGCTGGGCTGCGCACTGCGCCCATGTGTACCTACAAACCGATCTAGTTCCAAACATTGATTTATTTTGTCTTATACTCTTCATAAAGGCAAGTAAACATCTTGCTTTGCATTTGCAGTAAGGGCGAGGGCTCATCTCCTGTGTCTGTCTCCTGCAGAACACCCAATACAAGACCATGGAGCACGTGATCCAGACTGTGAAGAACATCTGCTGTCTGATGGACGAGGTGGAGTCCATGGCAATCACTGAAGCAGTAAAGAAGGTCAAGCGTTCTGTCAACCTCCCCAAAACTAAATCCTTTGAGGTGAGCCAGGTCATCTGTATCACTCTTGGTTCGTGGCTTGGTAGCTAATAGAAAATGTGACGACACTATAATATATATTGTGTGTCGCAAAACATGCATTTGGGACCTGATTTTTAAGACATGCTTGAATCATTTGTTTTTTCCAGGCTGGTATAAAATCGTCAGATGGCTCAGCAGATGGTAAGTCATGGCCAAGGCTTTCAGATTTTGGGGGTTGGGTGACATAGCAACACACTATGTTTCTTGTTGTGGATTAGAACATGTGGATGATGCAACATTCCTTGTTCTTTGGCCCTCAGGTCACATCAGCCCAGTGAAGGAGAGCCTTGCTGGCCTCACCGCTGCTGTGTACGACCTGATCAAACTGTACCTTCGCTCATTTTGCCCCCCATTGCCCAGCGGCTCTGAGGGCCAGCCTACCAAGGGTCAACCGAACGAGGTCCGGGATAGCAAGGAAGCCTCAGACACATCGGAGCACCTGCAATTCACCCTGGTTGCTGTGCACGGCATTACTAACGTGTGGGTCAGCAGGTACGGTGCAGCACTCCCTGCTGGTGGCTGTGTGGGTATCAGGAATATTAAACACTTGTTGGTTGTCATAAAAGCTGGACTTGGACAAGCATTTGGCTCACTTGATGAGCAAGTGTTCAGTTAAACCCAACATTAATCGTGTTTGATACAAAAAAAGTGCCAGAGGTTTTTTGTTTTATTAATTACAGTTGAAATCAGGCCACTCAATACTGAAGCCCTCAAGTCATCAAATATGTAACGGCCTCTAATTAAAGGGTGGATGATTGTCTGTCTACTTTTTGGCTCCCTGGACAGGGCATATGGCTTTTTGCTGAGAGACAGCTTCAGTGTATATCTCTCAATCAGATGTAAGTGTGAGCAGGATTCCTGGTGTTCTTCACAAGTCTCCTTCTTAGTGCGCTTCATGGCTCAGTCTACGGTTACTGTCCTTGCAGATTAAAATTGGATCTTGTATTTTTTTTCTGCACTTTGGTCCCGTTCCCCCAAACAGATATTTCCTCATGGCAGCGCCGTCACAGTGCTGTGATTTCTCAGGCAGATCAGTACCATGAAACTTGAAATTGATACATGGCCTGTTTCTCTCCCCTAGGGGAAGTTTCTTTACTCAGGGGGTGAGGGTGCTGTGATTGCACGGTGCAGGCGGCTTGTTTAGCTACGCGAAAATGATGAGGTCATGCTCATCGGGGAGCACATTCAACTTTTGCCCAGCAGCGAGGAGTGTTTTTAAGCCCCTTGTCCGTCCTTGGCTTGGACAAAAGTGCCCCTCTCCCCATTTGTGGCCCGTGTTCGACTCTGTCCTCATTCCCTTGTGTGTTTTCTTCCCTTTCATAGTCAACAGTCGTAGGCTGCAGGAACGTGGTAGGAGTGGGCTTCACCATCGCCATTGCAGGAAGTGAAAGGCGCGGTCCAAAGTGCTGCCACATTTTCTGCTTTCGAGCCTCCTGGTCGCACGCCCAGCCCAGATTAAAAATGAACAGGACCCAAGATAGCTAATAATAGGCTTTTCCCTGCAGCCATCTCCTTAGAGCTTTATTTGAGCGCTATATTTAAAGAATATTCCCAGACACATCCTGCTGGAGTTCCCAAATCAGGTCTTTCATCTGAACTGGGTCCCCGGTGCTCTGGGCTATTACAGGGGTGTAACTGAATGTATCAGTCATGACATGAATGTGGTTTAGTAACATGGTGTCATGCTTCATTAATGTGGCAGTGTTGGGAATTAAGTCATTGCAAAAAAAAATGTGTGTTATCGAGGAAGGCACATAGTCTGATGCTGGACTGAAAGCATACATATCTCCGTTCTGTCATTTCTCGCCTTGACCACATTTGCACCTCTGCTATAAATCCAGAACAGAAAAGTTGCATGCTAACAGCTGGCATTTTCTCCTCTTGCGTTCTTTCAGCTATGAAAAGTACTATCTGATGTGTGCCTTAACACACAATGGAAAGAATCTGTTCAAGCCAGTTCAGTCCAAGAAGGTCGGCACGTACAAGAATTTCTTCTACCACATTAAATGGGATGAACTGTAAGTGACTCGATACTGTTATGGGACTTCAGAAAGGCTGTTTTCATGTCCTGAAAAGCCCTCTTGTTCACAGAATTTTTTCTTTACCCCCAGGATACATTTTCCCATCCCGGTTGCCCTCCTGCCCTTGGAGTCAATGCTGAGCCTTTCCTTGTTTGGAATTCTGAACCAGAATGCCAACAGTTCACCCGATTCCAACAAGCAGCGCAAAGGACCGGAACTACTGGGCAAAGTATCCATGCCCTTGTTCGACTTCCGACGGTAATGTAATAGGATTGCATTTGCGACAGCCCAATCATCTATTCTCATTTGTGGGCATTGCAGTGATAAAGAGTTCATTTTTTCTTTTGTGCCCTGGGATTGTGTTCAGGGTTCTGGCTTGTGGGCCCAAGCTGTTGAGCCTGTGGACCTCCCCTACAACAGCACTGGCCGGTATCACAGGCCGCAAGAGGAGCCCTGTGGAGAGGATCGTGCTGCGGGTGTGCTGGACCTCCTAATGAACCCATCTGCTGAGCAAATAGGCTTTGATTAGAACATCTTGTGACTGTAGATGAGACGTTTTCTAACTTCGATGTAAAGAGCGAATATTAATAAATATTCGTCACGTCCTGGCACAGAATGTTGCGTTAGTGCTGTTGTGGGTGTGCCTTTTGGTACTGTCAGGATGATGATGATTATTTACTTTGCTGCCTCTCGGGCATGCTCTCCCCCTAGGTGGACTTCCCCAGTCCAGCTGTGGATATCCTCTATGTGGGGCCCCAGGCCACCAGCTGCCCCGACCCTCAGTCACTGGAGGCCCTTGACCCCGACCTCAGTCGCCGCATCGAGAAGCTGTGCAACCGGGCCTCCATGTTTGGGTACGAGAGTCCTGCTCCACCCCAGGTCAAATCTCATGTGCAATCAGCAGAGCTTCTGGGTTATAAAAAGGCCATAAGGATGTAAAATGTTATAGTGGCCCCTGGCCAGAGTTTTCACCCTGGGGGAGTACCGTCTCCAATACAGCTCAATCATGGGTGGCGTATCCAGGTCCTGGCTGGCTGGCCTGTGTTCAGTTTTAACCCTCCCTCCCCCCCCCCCTTCCTTCCCCAGTGGAAAATTTAAGCACGCACTTAATATAGTTACGTCTGCTTTTGAAACAAAGTTCCCTTTCAGTGCCAAGAGTAAGCAGGGCTGATGAACCATACCACATCCCTCCCCGAGCAGTAGGAGTGGTAGGATTCTGATGACCTACAGGTTGATATGGCCTGTCATTACCATATTAGCTGTGACTGAGAGTGAATCTGTAATAGAAACAACTATGAAGAATTTGAGAAGAAGTTTCCAAACCGGTAACAGAATGTTCCCTCATGGGTCGAAATTTGCAGGAAGTGAATGTTTTTTGCTGCTACTTTTGGCTGTTGATGGAAGTCCTAGAAACCCCAGTACTCGGATAATTCCCCTTGACAGCGTGAAACCCAGACACCCTGTCAGACGGCGAGTGGGGCACCGCAGTGCTTTCAGTTTCCTGTCCTTGAGCACGGAGCTTTATTGCTTCGAGACGCCTGTAATCACGGACCTGAGAGCCACGCTCAGCTTAACTGTGTATTTCCATGGGTGGATAAATTTTAGGAGGTGGAATTTCTTTTCTCCCTTTCATATTGGTGCCACTTTTGCAGATTTTCACTCCATTTTTATTTTTATGAGTGCAAATCTGCATTTTCCATTAGCTACCAAGACCTCAGCAGACCTCTCTGGTCATCCACCTCTGATTATCCTCTGCTTCTCACCAGGCTGACACGTGCCGACAGGCAGCTTCTGTGGGACAAGCGGCACTACTGCCGTGCCTATAAGCAGAGCCTGCCCAAGGTCCTGGCCTGCGCCCCCAGCTGGGACTGGGGCAGCATGGCAGAAATCCACACTCTCCTGCATCAATGGCCACCCCTGACTCCAGTCTCCGCCTTGGAGCTTTTGGACTCCAAGTAAGTTAAGCGCAATCAACTAGAGCTGGACACAGAGTTGAAAAATACTGGTCGTTTTACATTTTTCTGAGTGGATAGGAACCAGATTGAATGTAGATAACAGGAAGTTGGGGCAACTGATACAAACAGAGACGCAGCCACTTGTTCTATAAGCACCATGCTAGACTAGTGTTCTGATTGATTTGGCCGATAAGCTGTGGGTTAGTTTGGGATGACCCAAGGTGCTCTGGGGGCGGGGGGGTCAGGTTTGCAGACACTGAGGTGCGGAGTGTGGCCGTTAGCTGGATTGAGAGCAGCAGCGACGACGAGCTCGCCGTGTATCTGCCTCAGTTGGTGCAGGTGAGCCCTTTACATGCCATTAACCAGATACCTTTACTTGTATTAATCAGTTGTTCTTGGTCTGAGGTAGCCATTTTTGAGATTGTCCTTTCTGTCCAGGCACTGAAGTTCGAGTGCCACCTGAAGAATGCCTTAGTGATGTTCCTGCTCTCTCGAGCCCTGGGGAATGTCAACATTGCCCATTACCTTTACTGGTGAGTTCTTCTGGGCAGCCTGAGTACTCATCAAACCTAACCTGGTGTGAGTGTGTTTCCTCGTTGGGCCTGGGGATGTGACCCAGAATTGCTGAGCAGATGGCTCACCTGTGCCCTGCGCTCCCCAGGCTGCTGCGGGACGCAGTGCAGGACCCTTGTTTCGGCATACGCTACGAGCGTGTCCTGGGGGCGCTGCTGTGCCTGTGCGGAGCGGGGATGCGGGCCGAGCTGGACAAGCAGGCTGAGCTGACGCAGCTCCTGGGGTCGCTGGCTGAGAAGGTGCGGCAGGCCAGCAGTTCCACCAGACCGGTGAGGAAGGGGGGGTGGGGTCACTGCACCTGGATAGACATAGGGGGGCGCTGTTTCTCCTTCAGGTGTAGCAAGACTGGTTTTCAACTCTCCCCCTTCAGGCCGTTCTTCAGGAGGGGCTGGGAGTTGTGCAATCCTTCTTCCAGAAGAACACCTGCCGACTGCCCCTCAGTCCGAGCTTGGTGGCCAAAGGCCTGCTTGGGAAGGTGAGACACTTAGCTGATTTTGCATCACACTCTTCTGTGCTTATAACAGCCTCAGAGCACTTTGCTTGTCAAGAATTGCTGGATTTAAAGGCTGGCAGAGTGCTGCTTTTCACTTGATGCCAATTGGGACGTGGCGTACCAACACTAAAGTCCAGCCAAGCAGTTTTGCCTTGGCTTTTGGAAGGACGTCTAGCTTAGTAAATATTCGACTCTGATCTTTAACTGGGAGCCTCCTTTGTTAAATCCTCCTTTTTGTTGCCATGGTTATATAGTAATTATCTGTGCCAAATATAGGGTTTTCTTTTGTCTTCCAACAGGCCTGCTCCTTCTTCAATTCCAACGCGGTGCCTCTGAAACTCGCGCTGGTCAATGCCGACCCACTTGGAGAAGAGATCAATGTTATGTTCAAGGTAGGACTTAGTGGAAGTTGGCCAGCCTTAATATGCTGGGAAAACCCAGCTATATCTTCAAGATAATGTGTAGGAGGTAGAGAATGGCTGAAGAGTATCACAGATGAATTAAATATTTACACCATCCTCTTAGGTTTCCAGGCAGACAAAAGATCTAAATAAAGTAATCTGAAAGTAGTCCGATTCTTTAAGTATCATTTGGTTGGTAAAGTGATACAGCTGGTGGAATTGATTTATGTACTTAAGAAAATTCTTTTGGTGTGGTCTATGTTTAAAATGTGTTTTTTTTGTTTACCGAAACATTTCAGCAATGAATTTTCCATGAGCCGATATAAACCTGATCCGTAATGCGCATACCAGACCCCAGCTAGAGTACGTTTCTGTGGGATGTGTTTCATTGTCTGGGAGCAGGGGAAACTGGTGGAGTGCCATGTTGGATAGTTTAGTCCCTCTGGTGGCAGGTATACATAATTACAAATGGATTTTTCACAGCATAATCACACAATTTCCTGTGATTGTTCTGATGGCATTATGTACAGCACACATTGTATGGTTATTTGACGAAGGTCCTAGTTTAAGAAAACAAATGACTTGGACAGTCTGTGAATGATTTCATATGGTGAACGTTAATTAATTTTTGAAGTTAGATTAACTAAGTAAAACTGCCAGTTTAAAGAACAGGGGTTTTTATTGTGATCACCTGTGCGTAATATGAGTGTGCGTGACAGGTGGGGGAAGACCTCAGGCAGGACATGCTGGCACTACAGATGATCCGAATTATGGACCGGATTTGGCTCCAGGAGGGTCTGGACCTACGAATTGTCAACTTCAAATGTATCTCTACCGGAAAAGACAAAGGTAGACCTCAGAGTTACAGACCCTTGTATGTTTAGCTTTCTGTCCCTGAAATCACGTCAAGCAGCTGCCAAGACGGCTGCTGCTGGCCCAGCCCACGTACACCGGAACATTTCGGAAACCGAGGGGCTTTGTTGCAATGGATCAAATTCGGTATTTAAGCCCTGTCTGCTACTTGCTGCTTCAGGCATGGTTGAGCTGGTCCCAGCCTCTGAAACTCTACGGAAGATTCAGGGAGAATATGGGGTGACGGGCTCCTTCAAGGACAAGCCGCTGGCAGAGTGGCTGCGCAAGTACAACCCAGCCGAGGAAGAGTATGAAAAGGTGCGAAATATCGTCATGGTGTTTGTAGCCCCACTGTCGTGGTCCTACATGAAACCAGCATCCCTGGGTCATGAGGGACTCTGCAGAGAGTTTGATCTGTAGCAGTGCTTCTCTTGATAGGCGTCCGAGAACTTCATCTACTCATGTGCGGGCTGCTGCGTGGCTACCTACGTGCTGGGCATCTGTGACCGACATAACGACAATATAATGCTTCGCTCTACCGGTCACATGTTCCACATCGATTTCGGCAAGTTCCTGGGGCACGCGCAGATGTTCGGAAGCTTTAAGAGGTATGTCGACAGTCTCATAAGAAGTACGTTGACCGACTGCAGTCTTGCAGCGTGCGTTGCATTCATTTGTTTGTTCCTTCACGGAGAGCCATGCATTGAGGTAGTTTAAATCTGCCCTGAGAAACCTCAGGTGCTCTTTGTCTTACCAAAGTTCTCTTGGCTTTAGTGAAGTTATTATTATGTAGGAGCTACAGAAATAAATTTGTTGATAACACAGAAATAACCCAAAAGCGTACAGACACTGTGCTACTCTTTCATAGATGGGTCTTGCTTCCAGGTCTTGGGGAGAAAACCATTTGTCCATGATATTTAATAACAAGTTTACTGAATCACAGTTCACAATTGTTTTATTCTGACATTCCTTGCCCTGGCACGCGTTCTTGAACTTTTTGTACAGTTACCACCACACAAGCCATGAACAGTACCAGTTCATAGCTTGGATATGCCTGCTGAATACCATGTAACAACAACTGCAATAAAAACCCTACATCTGGAAGGTGGTTGAAAGAATGTCAAAAGTCTGCAACGCTGTTATTAAAACAGAATGAAGCTATTTTGAAGTATCTAAAATTTGAAGAAATTTTAAGATGTTGAATACATTTTCCTGGTCGTTGTAATGTTTCTTATACTGCTATGCATTACTTATTGTCATGAGGCCTTTTACAATAAGGTGACTAAAATTGGGACAAATGCATTAAAAGCTGGTGTGTTCAGACTTTTGACTGGTACTGCGTATCAGAAGGATTTCATGTAGCATTGTTTTGTCTTAATTGTGTTACTGTATGATGGTCAAGCTGTCATACACAGGGTAGACAGTTGGAGGTAAATTCTTTTTGTGTGAGCAGACTTAGGCAATAATCCTGATTTTGATTCTCGTTTGATGCACCGTAGTCGTATCACTTCAAGATGGCATGTGATGACATTTTCTTTGCTCCTCCCCTGTAACAGGGACCGCGCCCCTTTTGTGCTGACCTCTGACATGGCATACGTCATCAATGGAGGGGAGAGGCCCACCAGCCGCTTCCAGCTGTTTGTGGACCTGTGCTCGCAGGCCTACAACCTGATACGCAAAAATGCCAGCCTCTTCCTCAACCTGCTGTCCCTGGTAATTTTATGACGTGTTGCAGCAGATGTTTCCCCTTTTTCCTCCAGTCGGGATGTTTATGCCGGTTCATTACAGAATGTCACTGTTACGTATGTCCTCCCTGTGTCGTCTGCTGACTGATCAGCTTGTGGTGTGTGTGTGCGTGTGTGCGTGTGTGCGTGTGTGCGTGTGTGTGTGTGTGTGTGTGTGCGTGTGTGTTCATTCACAGATGACATCATCAGGTCTTCCAGAGCTGACCGGAGCCCAGGACCTAAAATACGTGTATGATGCTCTGCAGCCTGAAACCACTGACGCAGAGGCCACCATTTTCTTCACCAGGTGTGGTAGCAGCTCAGTATTTAAGGTTTTTTTTTTTTTTTTTTTTTTTTTTTTTTTTTTTTTTTTTTTTTTTTTTTAAAAACATACAGCTAATGCGTTCTTGGGGATTGGTGGTTTCATTGCAAAGGGAATCCAGAGTAGTAAATTCTTTTCAAAGATTCTTTAAATAATACGCATATACTGAAAAACTGAAACATTTTGTAAAATTGTTTGCATGAACACATACAGCTTATTTGAGTTGTATACAAAATATATAATTGCATGCTGAAAAATGTGGATGGTTCTATCAGAATAACCATATATCAACATATGTAGTACTTACACATGTTGCATTCCCATAAATTAAAAGCGTAAGAGCCATCTAGTACGACTGACTGGTCGCTTCCTTCCAGGCTGATCGAGTCCAGCCTGGGCAGTATGGCCACCAAGTTCAACTTCTTCATTCACAACCTGGCCCAGCTGCGCTTCTCTGGCCTTCCCTCCAACGACGAGCCCATCCTGTCCTTCTCACCCAAGACCTACACACTTAAGCAGGACGGCCGCATTCGTGATGCTTCCATCTTTACTTTCCATAAGAGATACAACCCAGACAAGCACTATGTGAGCTCCGCTGCTGTTATCCCTTGACATCTGTGATCATCTACAGTACCAGAACCTTCTATGTTGACTTTTTGCTTTGGAAATTCGCTTAACAGCACAGTGACGGCTATGGCAACAATAGGAAGCATAATGTAGTATAACAGTAACACATGGGACAGGTGTCTTCAAGGGGCAGTTCACCCCAAAACTGAAAAAGATATGAGTGGCTTTAGTGATACCTATCGATCTAGGATGTTCTGCTGGAAGTCGCCTAGTTTTGGAGATGCCAGTTTTAGAAATGTTGGGTTTCTCTTGATTGTAATAGGAACAGCAATATTTCTATTAAGGTGATTAAGGTGGCAGAAAAATTCTTTTGAAAAATTCAACAGCAACGTCTCTTACACCATGACCCAGTTAATGAAGATAATCCACAGCCTTTGTTGTGAGCAGTTCAATGTACTAAATATTTTTTATACCAGACTCCACACATCACCCATATTATTGTGCAGAAGATACAAGAATGAGCCCATAATCTTCTGGATGGAAAGCCCTAAAGCCCCTCTAAAACATATCTTTTTTCAGTTTTGCGGTGAACTGCCCCATTCAGCCACAAAAAGGTTGAGGTTCTGCTGTTCATCTTTGGAGACAGACATCTGTTGATCATTAAGACGTGTCAGGAGCCAAGGTGACAGATCCCAAAATGCTACTTGAAATTTGCCCCAAAACACGTTTTATTTTCAAGTTTTTTTTAATGCTGTGTATCTTGGGCTTCTGAACAAGCTACCAGTTCCAGATGTTTGGAAATGTGTTACTTTAGGGAAGGTCACAACATCTTTGTTGGTTTGGGATGTTGATGACATGATGCACTGGGAAGTATTAAAATGTAAAATGCATTTACAGAATTCAGGAAAGTGTAATTGAAGTTGTGTTCGTGTAGGTCAGTGTGCCCCAATCCAATCCTTGGGGACCCAGTCGGTCCACGTTATTGCTGTCGCCCAGTCCCTGTGCAACATGGTGGACTGTCTGTGGGTCCTGAAGGACCTGATTGGGTAGCACTGGTGTAGGTCCAAAGTAATGTTGGTTTTCTTTCCATCCTGCAGACGTACGTGGTGAGAGTATTCAGAGAGGGCCAGAGTGAGGCGCAGTTTGTGTTGCGCACCTTTGATGAGTTCCAGGAGCTGCATAATAAGCTGACTATCCTCTTCCCACTATGGAAGCTCCCTGGGTAGAGTGCTTTGTTGTTTTAATGTGATTGTCTGCCATATTAACATGCTCTGATCTCTGGCATAAAACAGGCTGTTACAAATGGGAGTCCACAGGCTCCCACACGGGTGATGATTTGGTTGAAGTTCTACCCCCTTAACGCCACAGATTCCCCAACAAGATGGTCCTGGGCCGCACACACATCAAGGAGGTGGCAGCCAAGAGGAAGGTGGAGCTCAACAGCTACTTGCACAACTTGATGAGGAGCTCCACTGAGGTGACCCAGGTGACTGACCCCTCCTACATGAGGACCTGTGTTTTTAAGGAAGCTTCCAGTGTCTGTCCTTTAAGGATTAAAAATGGTCTTCATTGTCCCCTCAGTGTGACCTAATCTACACATTCTTCCATCCGATCGCTCGAGATGACAAGAACGAAGGGTTCGAGGGCATGACTAAACCTCAAGGTAAGTCATCCAAAGCCTCATTCTCACCACCCAGACTCATCTTTGCTCACCTCCACCCCAGCAGCAATGTAGCTTCTTGTAACAGCGCAATTGCTTGAACAGAAACCATTAATGGTGGGCGGGCGGTCTTGCAGATATGATGCCGATGAGTCCGACCACAGGGAAGGTGGGGGGTGAAGTGAAGCTGTCCGTGTCCTACAGGAACGGCAACCTTTTCATCATGGTAATGCACATCAGAGACCTGGTGAGTGTCAGTCTGCCTCACTGTCAACACTTTTCCGATTTCCCTGTGAGAACAGCAACTGGCTCCTGACCTTATGTCAGATCATGTGACCTTATGTATAATCATGTGGCCTTATGACAGATCATGATGTCCATTCGTTTCTTTGTTCATTCATCAGTTTGTTCATTTCCTGTTCTCTCGCAGGTGTCAGAGGATGGCACGGACCCCAATCCTTATGTGAAGACCTATTTGCTCCCTGATCCACACAAAACCACGAAACGCAAAACAAAGATCTCCAGGAAAACCAGGAACCCCACCTTTAATGAAATGGTGAGTTTTTCAGACTATGCTTTTTTCCTAATTTGAAAATCTATGTGGTCACGCTACAGCAAAGCAGGACAGATGTGACAGGTTAAACTTACAGCTACCGTTATTTTTATACATCCATTATAAGTGATTGCAAGCTATTTCTAATGCAGCTCTACATAGCCTTCAAGAGGGCAATCCCAGCCGGATGGCTCGGAATATCGTGGAATAGCTGTATTACAGGCTTAGCATTTAGCTGAACCAAAGGAATTGGTTTGAGCTGGCAAGGCAGATGTCTGGCTGAACACTGACTGCCACCGCATGCTGTCGCCCCCTGCAGCTTGTGTATAGCAGCTACAGCAGAGAGAGCCTGAGCCAGCGGGAACTGCAGCTGAGCGTGCTAAGTGCCGAGCCCCTGCGGGAGAACTGTTACTTGGGAGGCCTCACCCTGAGCCTGAAAGACTTCAACCTCAGCAAAGAGACTGTCAAGTGGTACAAGCTCACGGCTGTGCCCTACTTTTAGACCCTCGGCAGAGGGGGAACTCACAACTGCTCACTACACCAGTTTGTGCACCCTGACACTAATCACGATTCTGACCTCTTTTGTTGCTAAAATATAACAGAAACGTGTCGTCTTTTCTTAAATTTTGACATTAAAAAGGACCAAAACTGCTCACTTTGAAAGAGTGTATGTATGTATATGTATATATATATATGTATATATACATATACATATATATGTGAAGTGGTAAAGTGTATATGTATACATATATATATATATATGAAGACATTTTATTTTTAAAACAACTCATTTTTACAGTTTTTCTATGTAGATAAGGCAGAAACAGAGACTAGAATGTCTTGGCAGGCTAGTCGAGACCCAGGACTGAAGGAAGTGAGTCAGCATGTCCTAATTCAAGTGCCAAAAGAATGGAAAAGGGTGAGAGGCCACTTCCCAGGGGGGTGGGGAGAAAATGGGGTACCCTCTGACTTTTTTAATGTTGTTTTTTGGAGATCCCCCCTTTACTAAGCACATTTTATATTGTTATGTAGGATATTATTATTATCTGACACTCATAATGCACGAGGACACCCGGTTGTTAGCAGAACACAATTTCAAATACAGGAGGTGGAAGTGGAAACAAGTTCTATTTAATAACTTTGCATTTCTGGGAAGGGCAGTAGAACATTCAGGCAACAGAGGATAATTAGCATTTAAAAAGGGGGAATTTTAACCTCACTTCCAAGGGCACGTGTCTGAGTTTTTTTTTTATAGCGAATATGGAATTATGAAGTTCATAATATCACACTTAGTAAGGTGACAAGATTCATTCTTTCAATGACTGTAAAAACATGCTGAATTTTATATAAATATGGCCAGTTATTTATTTTTCAATTGGTTATCTTAACCTGAATGAATCTGTGTACTGTAAGCCTGAATTTAATATTATTGAACAAGGTTTGTATTAAAACTGAATTTATTTCCATACTGAAATTTAGCGTTTAAAAAATGGTTACTTACTAAATGTTTAGTTCTGATAAGCCTTGGGAAAGAAATATTTTAAAACAAAATAAATATTTCATATTTACTGCTAAAGCTTTACATATTGTTTTTGTAAATAAGTGTGTCCTCTAATCCGATAGTGGTTTCAGATATGGTTCCATTGACGTTACCAAAACAGTAAATTTTAAGACATAATTCAAATTTTCCTTTGTTTTCATATTATGTGGATAACATTATTATTACAGTGGTCCCTCGGTTCTCGAACTTAATCCGTTCCGGACTCCTGATCGAATCCTAAAAAGTTGTTTCTGGTTGTTGTCATTAGTCCTCTGTATTAAGTCCGCATTTCAGTTTGTTTCCCCAGTCCGGCCATTGGGTGCGTTCGACTTGCTTACAGCGCTGGCTAAAAGCAACACATTCTGATCCTGACACAATGCATTACGATTACATGCATTGCGACCTCTCACCCGGCTGCACAAACTGGAACCGCCTCTGTGATGACACATCTTTGCCCTTATTGGGTGAAGAGTTTAGTTACACGCATGATGTTTGTATCCCAGGCAGTTCCGATGTGTAATCTGCTATTTCTGCTGAATATCACATGAAGTAGTGAGAACTGGTTTTCGATTAATTTACCTGGTAAAATAAAGTTTAAATAAATGACATAAACATTCTAATAGTACACGTAAGTTAGTGGTTTATTGTTAGTTACTGTAATGTTGTGCTGTTTTATTTGGTTAATCGTCCAGTCTGTAAGAATTGCATTGTAGTATGACTCATTTCCTGGCGCGTACAATTTATATTAGGTCAGCGTTCACGGATCGACTTCTGATATTCAGATCGAGTTCTAGGTTAAATCGGTTTGTTCGACTTTCAAGAAATTTGAGTTCTAGTGATTTCGAGAACCGAGGTACCACTGTACTAGTTTTTAATTTCTAGTTTCATGATGTGTGCTATACCATTGCAAAATAATGTTTGTACATATGTGTGTAACCCTCCTGGAAACAGACTTTTTAGTGCAAATCTCAATAGTGGGGGTTGAAAACATGGCAGTGCCTAACAATATATTGCCCGATGGCAAAGACCCAATAAGGAATAGGGCCACCCAGAGTCCCCCTTGGAATGCTCTCACACAGGTCCCGATTTGGGTGAAGTGGGATATTGCACCATTCTTCAAGAAAAAATTCCCCCATGGATGAAAGAGGTGGAACTTCCCATAGAGATTTAATGATGTGTAAATGAAACTATTCTTTAATTTGTTTTGCAGTATGTATAAGGACATTACATTCTGCTCTGTACTGCTAATTTCCTTTCAGTCTACTGCAGTGGACTCGGGTAAATACCAGGAGCAGGGGTGGCTCATCCGAAGCCAGGTAGGATAGAAAACCTACTGGATAGTAGCTCTCCAGGATTGCAGTCGGAGACCCATGGTGTAATGTAACACATTTAGCTGCATTTGTAACTCAGTTCAAAGTTCTTTTTCCTATTCTATTGTCCATTCCCTTTGTCTAAAGCAATGATGGATTTGGTCAAAATGATCTAGGTGTCTTTTACAAGGTTACTTTCATATTTGTCAGTTTGACGCCAAGGTGCAATGTTTGGTTATGTATAAACAATTGAGTCTCTTTCCTGTGTGTTGTAGGCATGCTAATGAAATGTGTGCTCTTCCTCTATGTTTAGCTACAAGAAGGTATCATCATCATTTTGTGGGTCATATACAGGATCCTTTTGGTATGGATGAAAATACCATCCTATTAGGAAAGCAGCATGACGTAAACTAAGAGCTTCTTTTTAGCGGTTGCTCAGAGAGGGAGAGCAAACTAACAGGTGAAAAGTTCATTTTCGTGTGTTTCTACAATTATTTTGAAAATTGATATTGTTTTATTAATTTTACAATTTTGTCTAACAGGGTGGAAGGTGGTAGAGTGAAACACACTAAAAGTATGACACCACAAAGTTATTGACTTACAGCATACATATCAGTATCATACATGTCACTTTCTGTAAGAGAATTTAACATGGGACTGGCTACCATTATTCAAAGGGAAATGACAGCATGTCAATATTGAGGATGTTTTTTAAAATGATTTACAGGACTAAGTGGTAGAAAATGAATGAATTAGGGAATGCAAAAAAGTTTAACTTTATAATTGCTAGTTTTATATTGTACGAGTTGGTGCCTGGTATTGAGTCAGATGGAAAATCTGGCTAAATTAATAAAACAAAATCTATATCTCCATCCTTGAAAAATGTAGTAGTTTGCCAGTATATAAACGCATTGTTCATGGGTACAGGAAAGGCACTGCTTAGCAGGAAATACCATATAATAAGGCTTGTTGAGCACCACCTGGTGGATTCTACCGTACTTCGGAACATACCAGAGCCCTCAGACTGCAATATTTGCCCTTATTTTATTTCTTTTAGCGTTTTTCTGAAGTTATTCACTGATACCGCTGCTGTTTCCAATGTGAAATTTCAGGGAAAAAAATCCAGATTTTTCTCATATTTAAATTCTGTAAAATGTATGATTTCATACGTCCCTATTTTAAAGTTTACTTTGGAGTACCTATTTTTGACCAGAAAATGACCTATCATTAGTATCACTGTAAATTGGGTATATCATTTTAATGTTCCCGCTAATTTGTAAATATATAATTCCAAATGGCATGCATTAAATTTGCATATATCAGGATTAAATGTGTTTTTATCCGTCCTAGTATGTTTTTTAAAAGTGGTTCGGACCAGAACAGCGAGAACTTTTTTTAAAAGTATGGATAGTACTTAAAAACTATACCTAGTACACTTTGCTCCCACTCTAATAATAGTGTTACTAAAGTAGTAAAAACCTGAAGTAGAGCGAAATATTAGCGAATCCTGCGCCCCACCTCTACGGGCCTTATCGGGCTTGGGATTCCTTTATCAGCGATCAGGCGGCCATGCTTTGGAGGTGGAGCGAAAAGCGACAATTAGGAGACTGCGCACAAATGGCTCAGTGCGTCACTTCCGGAGCAGGCCGCCATCCCTGTTTCTGCGGGGTTGGCCGGTCTCTTCCGTTAAAACGCCATCATGGGTCGCATGCACGCTCCCGGGTAAGCCGGTGTCTTTTCTCTTAATAAATGCATCCTTCCGTGTATTTTTTTTTCCATACTGTCATAGAGAACTTTCCAAACGGAGCGTATACTGATTGACTTGTTCGATGGGTACTGTTTTCTCCTTTGTACCTTCACAGTTCAGCCTGTTTCTAGCTGAGCGCATCATGGCCGCATGTAACGCTGATTAATTACTCTCAGTCTCTTAATCTGCAATGTCTTCCACAATGAACTAAGGTTTTGCGGCCATAATTGCTTCCGAACTTAAATTACTTGATTAAATACATAGCTTCAGATACCGGTCGGTCGTCCTGGGTTTTGAATGAATATGGCACTACTAAAGCGTAATGAATTTGCTTGTTTGACAGCCGGCTCGTTCAGAATGGGAAGCTGCCTGCCTAGCATCAGTCAAGACACCTGCCGTTTAGTCTCTGTCATGGTTTGCAGTGTGGATTTCTGATCAGTATGATGTAATTTGTATTACAGAAAGGGCTTGTCCCAGTCGGCACTTCCATTCAGGCGAAGTGTGCCCACGGTGAGTTCTAATATATAAATATTCAGGTTTATTTCCTCAATAAATAGTTAATTAGGTTTTTTGCTAAAGTGATTTTTTTTAACCTTTTTAGTGGCTGAAACTCACTTCTGATGATGTCAAGGAGCAGATCTTCAAACTGGCCAAGAAGGGTCTGACTCCCTCCCAAATCGGTATGGCTTTTCATTAGTTTGGGGAAAAATCCATAAATTAAACGCCTTCATTTAGGTCATTACTGACTGCTGCCATCTTTTGGGCTGCCAAAAGGATGGTTCAGATTTGATTTTAGTCCAAGTGTGAGTAAACATGAACTGCAAAACCTTTTGCTGTTCAGTTGCACTTAATGATTTTGTTTTCCGGTAGTTTGCATTTAATTTAGGTCCCTAATAATTTGGGATACAAAATTCTGGAAACTTGGAAACTTCCCATGAGAATTAAAAGGAATGTATGGGAATAAACTGGAAACTTGCAAAATGCAGCCTAGCCTACAAGAGGGAACTTAAATATAGTTTAAAAAAATCTTGACAGCAGAAATAATATCAGTGTGTAACCAGGTGCATCTCAGTAATTGTGTGTAAAAACACCCTCAAATAAGCATCTGCATCAAAATGCACTGCTTATAAGTCATTCTATGTTATCATTCATACAGTTTACTTTCTTTGTTAAATATTTCCAAATTTCCCCAGTTTTCCTTAGAAATTTTCTAGAAAGTTTCCTGAAATTTTCTGTCACTTTGCAGCCCTCCTAATGCCTTGTGGCATGCTTTTCTCCAGGTGTGATCCTGAGAGACTCCCATGGAGTAGCCCAGGTGCGCTTTGTCACGGGCAACAAGATCCTGAGGATCCTCAAGTCCAAGGGTCTGGCCCCTGACCTCCCTGAGGACCTCTACCACCTGATCAAGAAGGCCGTGGCTGTGAGGAAGCACCTGGAAAGGAACAGAAAGGTGAATCTTAATATAGGCCAAGTTATGCCCCACCCCCCCAACAACGTGGACATCTGTGGATAAAGTTAAAAAAAAAAAAAAAGATGGTAGTTTGGCGGTCCTGTTTGCAGATTGAAGTCTGGCAGGTTTTTTTTGGCAAATACAGTTTTCATCTTTATTGGTTAAATTATTTTTTTCAGTTTGTTTTCTTTTCAGCTTTAGTTTATGATAACACTGGTCCCAGCAAGCCCAACGTGCACGAACAGACACACTGGCACCATCAATCCAAGTAGAATAAGATTTTAGTCTAAATCAAACACTTATTCACATTGTAAGATAGCAGGCAGACAACTTTGTCTTTAATAATGAGTGTATTTAGCAGCTATAACGATTAAAAAGCTCTACATGGTGAGTTAATAAACACGAATAGACAGCACCTATGGCACTTTTGCCTGTTTTGGTGGTCCATCATGCAGAATAGCACCTGTGTGTTTACTCTTCAGGTGCTTGGGCTTAGTGCCTCTGTGGTATTTCATCGAGTGTCCAGTGTACAAAACCTTTTTGTTTTGTGATAATTTGAATTACATAGTGATATGGAAGGAAAACATCTGTTGTAAAGTAGCATTTCTGAAATCAAAAAAGTACTTTTATTTTTTAAAATAGTCAATTTAAAATATTGACATCAATGCTGAATTGCAGCAGCTCAGGGTTCAAAATGTGTCTCTGTCAATACTTTGGAGAGACAGTCTTTTTCCATCATTACAGAATGTGCTGGCTTTTTTGGTCCTGTTAAGGTGGATAGTAAGTAGCTTATAGGCTGTGTAGTGGACAGATTCACATAGATTTTAAGTTTAGATGAATTGTCAGCTGCTGTTAAAATAATAAAGTATTAGTAGCTATCCTTTTGGCCATTATTTAGTTAGTGCACTTTTTAGGTCATTACAGAAGTTTCTTTCCCAATTCTTATTTGTTTTTTTTTATGTGTTATCCAGAGCGGACTTTGTGTGTGCAGTTAGATTTGATTTCTCAGAAACTAAATGCAATCTGATTGCATTGGTAAATTTTTGCATGTTGTACAGTAAAACCCTAGTGTCAACAGATGTCCTCCTTTGGTACAGAAATACATCACTACTTAAGATATCAGCTGCTACATTTCTGCACTTAAGTTTTATATTGTGATTTCTTGGTCAAAGAGGTAGTGCCAGTTCAGTGCAGGCTCCAGAAATGAGGCCAATAGGTGTGGGGCATGATGATATTCCAAATTAATGACAAATTCATTGGAAGCACATGGGTTACACTGAGTGGAAACGGTTTGTTTGCTAATGTGTCATACCACACCAGGCCATTGAAGAACCAGCAGTTATTTCAGCATTTATATATAGCCTTTCCTCGGGGTTGCGTTCCAACAAACCAATCCTCAGGCGAAAATATCGTAAGGAGAAAATGCATTTTAATACAGTACACCTAACCCAACAAACGTCATAGCCTGGCATAACCTACCTTAAACCTGCTTAGAATACTTACATTAGCCTACAGTTGGGCAAAATCCTTAACACAGAGCCTAATTTATAAAAGTGTTGAATATCTCATGTGATTTATTGAATGGTGTACTGAAAGTGAAAAACATTTACTCATCGTAAAGTCGAAATATTATAAAACAGGCCATCGTAACCCGGGGACCGTCTGTATATTATACAGTTCGTAAGCATTTTTCTGAGAAGACATCTTTCACATCTTTATGCAGAAACATCTCACATGTTTGTACTGTAGTTTTTTGGAATGTAGCCCCTTTAATTGTCTTCATTCTGTGGCGCTCCTGCTCATTTTAATTGCTGATTTCATCCTGCTAATATGGTGTGAAAATGCTCTAAGTAATCATCAGGCTGAGAACATTTTTTGAATGGGAGGAAGGCTGCAGTTCAGCGCATGTGTTCACACATCTCTTGCACCATGTAACAAACCCTGAAAGCACATTGGAACTGTTTTGCAGGACAAGGATGCCAAATTCCGGCTGATTCTTGTTGAGAGCAGGATCCACCGGCTGGCCCGATATTACAAGACTAAGAGGGTCCTTGCACCCAACTGGAAGTAGTATGTATTGAATTTATGAATTAGACATTTGTCAATGGTGATTTCCACTGAGCATCAGATGTCAAAGAACCTTAAGGTCCCATACTTTAATACTGTATGGATGAACCGAATCTTTTCGACGTGCTGATGGATGCAGTTGTTAGGGGTATGACTGTAAAAAGTCACCATTTCTCCCTGCACATTTCACTTCTTGGTTCTCTCTTTTATAAGAACTAAGGTATGTCTGATGTGCTAGAGTAAGTCTGAAGGTGAATTAGCAGAGTGGCAACACTGTGCCAACCTTGCCAGTCTCCTTCATACAGAATGCCTTTCTGGTGTGTGTGACCCAGGGGTCGGCCGTGTGCAAGGGGGGTTTGTGTTGGAGGCCGCTGTAGTTTGGCCAGCTCTGTATTTCTTCGAATGTCTACCTTTAAGGATTCTCATGAAGGTCAATCTGACAGGCAGACCTGTTACAGGAACATGGGGGAGATTAAGCCCATTGATCATGGGGGAGCTTGTACTGGACAATATATCTTATTATGGGAACAGAAGAATTTCAGGGAGAAAACTGGAAATGTTCGGAATAGGAGTTACATTTATAAACTGGAAATGAAAAGTACTACATAAATGGACAATATGCACACAAGGTTTTGCCTTTCCTGTGCTACGATGATGATTCTTGGAACCTGTCAAGTGAAAACAGGAGGTTTGGTTTGTTTGTAGTGCAGGTTCCTGAAAGTCATCCTTTTGAATGTAAGCAAAATGAATATTGGTGCATACAATTTTCTGTGACGGTAATACCTTATTTGGTTAAGGTCTTGGTTGTGACCTGGTTAATGTTTTGCTAATAAGTAATGCCAAATTAACTAGTTAAAGGCCCCACAGCTACAGACTGAGAGCAGGGGATGGATTTGAGATCAGTTAATACTCAAAGCAGGAATGCTGTAGGAAATGTAAGATTAATTGCAAATGCTTTCATTCTGTATGATTAATTCAAATAAGGAACGATTTGCAGAGATTAAACAGATTTTAGCAGCAGTTACTCCTATGATTCTATATCCCTTCCCAGGAATTGTTGAAGTCCTCTTAGACCACAGTTAAGGCTGTCCCCATAGATGGAGAAACGTCCCACAATAGTAACAATGTGCCTCAGCAACCCACCATCGTGGATATTTAAAGAGATCCTAGTTATGCTCAGCTAGAGATTCTAGGAAGGGTAACAGATCTGGCCCTAACTGGTCTTATGTAATTATATTTTGGCTGTTCAACTAACACCCTTAAGAATTGTCTCTCTATAAAGCTTGGTTAGGTTAGGAAACTGATTGCTGGTTGCACTAATTCTTTTTTTTTTTTTTTTTCTTTTTTTCCCCTCCCTCTCCAAATCACAGCGAATCCTCTACGGCTTCTGCTTTGGTGGCATAAAATTCAAGAATTTGAAGAAATAAAGTGGATTTTGGCTCAGAACTTTGCGCAGTGTCTTCTGTTGTGGATTTAAATATTTTTTTCATGGGAATTTCCCAGTGAAAAACATCATGTCCTTTACGCATAAGTGTCTATAGCAGGGGTCTCCAACTGTGGTCCTGGAGAGCTACTGTCCAGTAGGTTTTCTATCATACCCAGCTTCTGATGAACCACACCTGTTCTCAGGTAAATACCAGGAACAGATGTGGCTCATCAGAAGCCAAGTGGGACAGAACACCTACTGGATAGTAGCTCTCCAGGACCCCTGGAGACCCCTGGTCTAAAGAATGTAAATATTATCCAGCACTTTGGCTCTCTTCATGGGTACCACTGGTGGTCAGGCGTCAACCTGTTCATTGTTGGTAGGCACAAGAACCATGTTTCTGTCTGTCTTCTGTACTGTATTTACAGCTAACTGTACAATTATTTTACAGTGGGAGTAACAGTTAAATTTCACACTTAAATTGTTCTGTTCCTCAACAGGTTTTGTAGGTTTTACTAATTCCACATTTTCACGAATTGCATTTATTACCATTTTATCACGCCTGACGATCTTAAGGTCTGTAAGCTTATACCCATATTTAAGTTACACTCGCCAGTCTTATCTGTAGCGCCGGACCAGATACCGTTGGGGGTCCCGGGGCGTCGAACTTTCCTCAGACGCTTCATGTAGTTTCCAGCGCCGTTTACGGGTAATCGAATACGACATGGAAAAAGGGGAAGGGGTGTTGCATAATGAGGGAGGGGGGCGGTGGCACATGAATGACAGCGCGATTCTCTAACCGCGCCTGCGTTACAAGTTGAACCAAAGACAGATAAAGGGGTGGTACGCCCGTTTGCTCATGTTAGTCATTTCCAGGGAAGGAACGAGCGCGGCTGCCTTTGTAGACGAAAAGAAAGTGAAAACCGTTACTTCGCCTCGAAATTATTACCGGCGAACAATAACACTTATTCGACTGGATCTGAATCATGAAAGCGGTGTACGAGCTCACACGAGTAATCTGGAAGAAAAACAAGGCACTTTCTCGAAACGTTAATAGGCAGAATCGCTGGTGAATTTATTGGTGCTCTGTATCGCTGAAAATGGAAACTGTTGTGGGTCCTGGGAAGAAGAGAGCGGACGGGGCCGCCGTGCAGCGATCGGGTGATACGTCGATGTTGATCCTGCCCTGGACGAAACAGATACTTTGTGTCGTTTGGGATCATTTGCGGCTTCTCGTTCATGTTATTTACTACAGTTTCCTTGCAGGTGAGGGGAGAGTTTCTCTTTTGCTGTGGTGCTTTAAGATACTGATCTCTGCTATGACTAACTGAAGAATGTAATTCCTGGAGTGTAAATGCAACGACCCGGGGGGGTGTCACTTTCGGATTCGCTCTTAAGTTATTTTTGGCCGCTTACATACCATATGTTTGCATTTTGGTGCAACAGGCAGGCTGAAATATACCCTCATATGGTAGAAAAAAACATAATTTTAACTATTATGCGTATTCTATACGGCGAGTACCGACGGTAAAATGTTTTGAGAAACATGATTGGAAAAGTATGATTAGGCGATTAATTGTGCGCTTGACAGTTTTCTAGCACCTGCTTTTGTTGCTTCCAAAATGCGGATAAATTAACAATTTTGTGCTGCCAATCGTAGCCGTTTTGTTAATATTCGAATGTTCTTCCGCAGTCTTCCAGATGTTCAGACTGGAGGTACACTTCAGGATCACGGATGAGACGGGCCGTCACGTCCAGCACATGAGCACGTCTGACCGGCCGGCTGAATCCTTCATTCTCTCTTCTTTGTTTGATGGGACAAACATGCTGTCCAAGTGTGGCGTGGATACCTATGCAGGAGGCTCACACGGCACGTTGCTGTCTGGCCTGCGGCCAGAGGACCTGTGCTGCAGTTTGGTGGACGATTTTGTCTTGCATGCTACTGAATGCTTCTCCGAGTCTGATGAAGATTTGTGTTTGGGGCATCACCCTAGCTGGCATCCGAATAACAGTGCTGACTGGGACATACATGTGGCTGAAGACTTAAATGGTACAGCTGACTATAACACACCTGTGGAGGTATTTGAAGCAGTGTCTGAGTCTGAGTGCACTAAAGACCTGGAGGAATCTTCTTGGGATGATGATTATGATGATGAGGATGACGATGAGTCTAACCTTCAGCAGAACCAGGCAATATGGGAGTCTTTTACAAAATGTAATGATCCTTACAATCCCTTAAGTTTCTCTGCTTGTATCTCTACCTGCTCCAAGAAGGAATACAAACGTGAGACAGGAGAAAATAGCAATGGGATGAACCCCGATTCTACACAAAAAGTGGAAACTCTACAAAATAAGTCACAGATAACATATCAGGACACCGACCATGTCTGTTCAGACAGCGAGAGCGGTTGGGACAGTTCCTGTGAGTCAGCAGCTGAGGAGGATGAGGACAGCCAGAAGATCTGGGATTCATTCTCCCATCCAGAAGACCCTTACAACCCCCTGCACTTCACGGCCTGCACCTCCAGCTCCAGGAGAGCTTGTTCAGGGTCTGTCAGTCATGGGGAGGAGACACCCAGTGTTGCAGCTCATGAAGATGATGAGTCGGGACGGGATGACCGCATGGGGGGTAGTGAGAGCGATGAAGCCCATTGCTCAGAAGAGGATGAGTTGTGGAACTCATTCTCCCAGGGTGACGATCCTTACCACCCTCTTCACTTTCGGGCTTGTCTACGGAGCTCCCCGTCAGCACAGGGCATGGCACACCTTGGCCCCCAGCTCACAGACAAGACCACACAACCAGAAGGATCACAGAAGGCCTGCAGGTCAAAGCCACGTTTGCCAAATAGACACTTTAAGCACTGTTGCTCCCAAAGGTCCTGGGACAGTGGAAATACTGTCCCCTGGACGAAGAGGAGGCAGGGCAGCGGGGTTCCAGCAGAGCCTCAGAAAAAGGACAAACCACAGATAAAAAAGGTTCATATGCCTGCATAAAATTATGTGTATTTATACCCAAAGTAAATTAACTACCTTCTAAATCAGTGTATCCCATAATTGTACTAGCAAAAACCCTGCCCTGAAAATTATTTTAGTTTGTTTATTTCTGTCTGTGTTTCATGTTTTCCCCAAAAATAACTCCAGTGCTGTGTGGTTGTGATGTGTAACAGCTAAATATTACTGGACAGTGACTTAGTGACATGTGACCTGTAAGTCAGGGCATGCAGCAACAGTATCATAATGTTCCCTTGTCATATGGTGGTTACGTTCCACATTGTAGTTCCCCAATATGCCCTGGGAGATTTATGATAGGATAAGCATGTGAAGCCAGGATGGTTGACAGCTTAGCAGAGGGATGAGAAGATTTATTTTCTTCTTTATTTCTTGTGAGCAAGTCAGCATGTATTGACATGGGTCTGTCTGTCCCTGTTGCAGGTGAGGTTCTCACCCATCATCCATGTCCACGTCATGCGGGCCTGGTCCTCTGCTCTCCAGGCGTCCAGGAAAGGACAATGGGAAGAAATGGCCCGTGACCGGGATCGTTTCCAGCGACGGATTGCGGAGGTGGATCAGGCCATTGGTTACTGCCTGAGTCCTTCACACAGGGAACAGATTCTGGCTCGTATACGGGACACCTGACAGAACCTATCCCCATCATAAACTCTAAAGTAGAATTTTAAAATTTCTTTACGAACATTTAGACTATTCTGATATTCACTTTCATCTCTTTGTCTTGGTCAGCTGAATCAGCTGGGTTGAGACTTATTATTTAAATGCTCAAGAGATTCCTTGTTATTTATTGTCCTGCTGTCTTCAGTACAGGGCTCGTGCACTGATTTCTAAAATTTATTTGTTCATATGTAAATAGGGTTGACGTTTATATGCCTTACAGGTCCACCAATGTCTATGTCAGCATATCAATATGCCATTATTTTGCAGTCTTCTAAACACAAATATTTTTGCAAGTCTTTGTTTCAGTATAAAGACCTGATTTATGAATTATAATTTGGAGAGCTTTGACAATAATTTGAGGAATGATTTCACTTTTCTATTGTCAATAAAAGCTGTTGCTCTTTTCATTCTTGAATTCTCAAGACAATCCATTAACTGAAGCGTGTTTTTTGTTTTTTTTGTTTTTTTTTGGTGCTGAAAATTATTGGTTGATTTGTGTCCATATGGGAAAATATAGTGCAAATACTGATGTAATCTGACACCTGTTACAGCCAATCAGTTTCCCCCAGGATTCTTTTTACCCGAGGAAGCAAATGTCTAATCTTAGTCACCGAATTGCATGGTGATGAGTCTGGGACTATTTTTTTATCCTTTTTGGGGTCACGGGGAGGGAGTGATGTCTCATGGCCAAAGTTCATGTCTAGTGATTGTGCTGCTTAGTGAGTAGTGAGAGACCCAAAGTCCTGTCCTGTTCCGCTGCTTGGTTCTGAGTCATTCTTTATTATAGGCCCTACAGATTGTTGGTCAACACACATTGGCACTCCTGAGATTGAGTACTTTGTGGAGTATGAGTGATTGAACACCTGAGAACTTACCTTGGGATTGACCGAGTTTATTTTATGTTTTGTCCGGTTTGGTGGAACTGTTATTGATGGAAGTCAAACACTATTTGATGTTGCTGTTTCAGAGCACTGTTAGAGGTCACTTGTTCACTGTCTCATGTTGCAAGAAAAAAAGGCTTGTGTCCTCCTGCGTGGGTGACTGGTACATTTCAGCGGGCACTTTGTTAGCTGCCCACACCCCCCATGGAAGGTGCATCAATGACATCATGAGTGAGCAAGGGTTAAAAAAACAAGGAATGATGAAATGTTCTCTTCGGAGGAGAAATCAATTAGCATCCGACCCCCCCCCCCTCTTCCCTGGAGATGCCTGATGATGTGTAAGCAGCATCGCGCAAAATCTGGCAAGCGTTGAATGGAGTTGCAATCGTTTGGGTGAGGTGCGTTATTATGTCGGGGGTGGGAGATTCCACGCTGTGTCCCGGTGCACCTGCTGTTTAGAGAGCGAACTTCAGTGATGGATGGGTGACTTGTCTTAAAACACAAAAGGTTGCTATTGGTTGCCATTACCTATGCTCGCCAAAACAAGCCTTGCGTTTCCTGCTTATGCGAGTATTATGAAGGAAGGAATATCGGCTTTCGGAGAAAACCGTAGATGCAACATTGTGGTGAGATAAAGATGACTTGATTTGTCATTCATGTAATCCCTCCCGCCTCCTGGAGTGTGTTGGCAGGGAGCGTTGAGAGAGACTATCGGGCATAGAGGTGTTACGTTACTTTGTCCTAGTAGGAGGGCCCGGCCCCAGCAGCCCTGGTCTCCAGGCAACGCAGCGTGGTAGTGAAAGGATTACTGCTGATTGCATGCAGTGAGGCCAGTCAGGTGCGGCACAGATGGGGGAGTCCGGGGCAAGTGCGCGGTCTCGCGTGGGGCAATTATCCAGACCCCGCCGCGTGATGCAATCGGGGAGCTGGTATTGTGTCTGCGGTACGGGAGGCGGCTCTGTCTCCACCCGCGCCGGCAGCAGAAGATTTGCCCCTGCAGGTCAGAGACAGCAAGCAGTCTCCTTGAAGGGCTTCAGTCCTGCTGATGCAATAAAGCCACAAAAACCGTAAACACACAATGCTTGGCACAGATGTGGTTTCAAAATCACAAGGCCTGATCACGTATCATGTCTGACCTGTAATATCACATTAGAGAATATTACAGGTTACATTTCACTGGTTTGAGCTGTAATGCACTTCACCTCGGGTAATAGTGACTGATTCACCCTACTCCCTGCTGGGTGTTGTTACCTAGGTGTAACAGTAGCAGAAATAATGATAGAACATTTCCCACGATTAAAGTTAAAGTGACTCGCTTTTTAAATTCAGGTAGAAACATGAGCTCACAATGGTAAAGGATTAGCAAAAAGCTTATTTAACCTCACAGAAATCTCAACGTTATAGTAACAGCTGGGTAGATACTGGAAAACGTCATTCCAGTATTTAGGCATCTTTTTGGTGTATAAAAATGATGTTATTAAATATATAGTAGTTATTAAATATGATAAGTACTATAACTAATATAATGGAATTGGAAATTCCAGTACAAGTAACATTTTCATTTAAAGGGTTAGAAATAGTGTAGTAAAGTTTTAATATTTTACTGAAAAAGATTAACTTCACAGCTCAGGAGAGCATGTTTGTCGCTCACAACTCACCAGATAAGCGTCATACTAAGCGTCAAACTTAAAACTTGCAATTGACGATTTTAACCACAAGAGGTCAGTACTTGGCTAATATTGCAGATTGATTGTATAACTTATTGCTTGAATAAAGAAAACTCGTTTAACTTTGTTTTGTAAACCTGATGTTTGGATATAATAACAAGAGGCTTATTTTTCGACTCAAGAGTATTGTCTCTCATCTTAAAGCTGAACAAAGTCATTGTACAGCCCTCTGCTTTGTTGCTGTATGGCTGCCATGGAAACCAAGGCGATTTTATCTATTAAGCACAGGAACCGGATCGTGCCACAAAGTCAGTCGATAGGTTTCACACAGTAAAAAATACATAGTTGCACGGAATAATTTTTTCCAAGACATAAGATCCGGTGAAATAGATATTTTATTTCAATTCACTTAAATTATGCAGAGCAAGTAAGAACGGCAGAGCTAATTGTGCAGAACCAGTAAGAAAGGCAGAGCTGCCAATAGGTATCTGGATCAGTCTGAAAACTGGAAGAACAGGTTTTATAAGAAGAAGTCTAGACTATGCTGATATGGATGCGTTTGTCTGGGGCTGTGCAGAATTTCCTAAGGGCCACATGGCGATGTTTGACAAAGCACAGAAGGAGCGTCATGATGAACGGTGATGATTATTCAGTGCTTGTGTACATATTGGTTTTGCATAATTTCTTACGAGACAGATAAAGACAGTGACAATATGTGTACTGGAGATAATGTAGTTTTTCTATTCATGAATCTATATGTTCCTTTCTTAAACTTGTCGGTTAGTGTGTAATTAAGCAAAAATAGGACTTTGTGTCACCTGTTTAGCGAGAAGATCTTCCGGAATCTTGCTGTCGCCATTATGTACTCTGAGTCTCCATAACATTCAGTACAGGTTCACTGGGAGTGAGTGTGTATAACTTTCGGTTGAGCACTGCGGGGGTTGAGGTGTTTGTATTGACTGACTTTCACTATAGGGTTACAATGCTCACCCCATTCATTTACGCCCATGTGTGGGTTTTGGGTTTGTCATTGGTTAATATGGATTTCAGTATATGCGACCACCCAGGGTGCATTTTGCTGGGACAATTACGCAATTGCTTTTTAATAGTTTTTTTTTTTATCACTTATTTGAATGTCAGGTCAATGATATCGGGGGGGGGGGGGGGGTACACCTCCATGGGCCGTGAGGGGTGCCAAACAAGGTGGAACAAATGAATAGAACGGAGACGCAGGATGGGCGGGGATGGGGTGCGGGGTGGGAGGGCGGGAGCGGATACACAAAAGGTTAGCAGTCCCACCTGATCTCAATAAGCCTGGATCGCTCTTAGGTCTGGATGCGTCAGCAGGAAGAGTGAAAGTCAAGGACAACGATTCTACTCAGGCCTCACCAACAA
>JABFEA020000021.1:4240935-4251804 GCA_019775915.2 Cyphomyrus plagiostoma | reverse complement strand
CCCCCCCCCCCCCCCCCCCCCCCCCCCCCCCCCCCCCCCCGCCGGCCCCCCCCCCACCTCCATGGTCCTGTAGGGGTGCCATACAAGCTGGAACCATTGACTATCACTGAGTCGGATGATAGGCAGGAATTGGGTGCGGGTAGGTCAGTCAGGAGCGGATACTCAACAGGTTAGCAGTCCCACCTGAGCTGCTTTAGCCTGGATCGCTCTTAGGGCTGGAGGCGGCAGCAGGAAGAGTGACAGTCAAGGACAACGTTTGGACTCAGGCCTCACCAAGACCTGGCTGTGTCAGGCCTCCCCTCCCGCTCTGCACTCAAGGCTACCCTGCCGGCCTGCTGTTTACTTTAGCCTGATAAGACGGCACGGGGGTTATGCCTTCCATGGGTCTGATCTTCAGATGTTTTGCTCTGTGACACTCTGTGCTCATGACAGGGGAATGTGACATAAAGGCAAAATAAAGTGCTCATGGTCCTGCTGTGATTGGCATCAAAACAGATTTTTATGTGTGGATTTATATGCATGTAACAGGGTATGAATTAATCTCTGCTGTTATGTGACTGTGAGTTACGACATTTGAGCCCGAGTGGCTCATTGGGTAATCCGTTGACCTCTCATCCTCAGGATTGCCTTACTCTGTGTGTGTATGTGTGTTGTGTGTTCCCTGCAACAAACTGCTGTCCTGTCCAGGGCCTTTCCACCTTCCTGGGGCAGGCTCCAGGCCATTGGCTCTCATGGATGGATGGATGGATGGATGGATGGATCTTGCTAAATTCACACAATATAGATTTTATTCAAGAAACTGTTTTTTTTTTGGGGAATGTTATTTAATCAATAGCATGCTCCAGTAATTTAAAGCAGCCCCCCCAAAAGAAGCCTTCAACTCTTTTCCTATTTCTGTTGGATTGCAGATCTCTAGCCCTTATGAAAGTGCTATAACACAAACACACGTAAAGAATATTGGACTGCATGCTTTGGTCGACCTACTAAGGGCCTGTGCTATAAAAGAAAGACACTGCAGAAAGACCATCGCACATGCAAATCAGCTTCTAAGAGGGAAACCGAAAACCTGAATGGCTTGTATATTAAAATGAAGCTGGTTTTTAGAACATCAGCAAATGGTGTAACACTATGGCGTGAAAAGCCCATACACGCAGTAAATTCATTGTCTGGAAAGGCTCCGGTCTAAAGGTCACCACATTGCAAAATGGTAAATAAGGGGGTGGGTTTATGTATACAGAGACGATAAGTGCAGCAGGTCACGGGGGAAGCTTCTGCACAGCTGCAGCTACATTAATACTGTGGCTCAGCCTGGGTAGTGTATCCGAAACAGAGCTACATCTGATTTACGAGTGACTCTTTGGTGCTGCCTTTCCACGCAGAGAGCCCGCTGTCAGATTGTCAGAGGGGGTAGTGGGGTGCCTGGGGGTCTGCTCCATGTGTTCAGCCAAGCATCCCCCCCACCGCACATCGCTCACATCCAGCTGTGCGTTAATTGGCATCACGATAAATAAGACATAATAAAAGGTCAGAGGGAGCCACCTGTTTCAGCTCCTACTGAGGATGAGATAAGAATAAACACGATAATTGGGGTTTTGCTGTTGTTGCGAGACTAGCTGCATGGTGGCACGTATGTTCACCTCTATTATAGTCCCATTCCCAGTTTTTTAATGGAAAACACCAGGACCTGGAAGAATAGAAAAACAAATATAAAATTTCCTGTAAATGCATTATGATGTCTTAAGCTGTTCATTATTCTTGAACAACCACTGCATGCACATAAAGGAAAATGGATTACTTACCTAAAATAAAGCAGACGCCTATGGGAACCACTAGTAAACCATCAGCTTGTCCTAATATTAGCATCACGCCAAACACTGCAAACAATTTGCTTCCAGGTTCCTAAGAGCTGCGCTCAGGACAGATAATGTTTGTTCCCTTTACCTACAGAAGATCAGGTTTGATGGCAGACATGCACACCATATGGACAAAAGTATTGGGACACACCTCTTAATCGTTGAATTCAGGTATTACATTCAGGCAGATTGTCGCAGGTGTATGAAATCAAGCACCAAGCCAGGCAGTCAGGTTTACAAACATCTGTGAAAGAATGTGTCGCTCTGAAGAGCCCAGTGAATATGAGCGTGGTTGGGTGAGTTTGATGTGGAAGAATTTGACTGGCCTGGCAGAGCCCTGACCTCAACCCCATCAAACACCTTTGGGATGAACTATAGAACAGAGATGATAAGCCAGATGCCGGGTGTCCCAATACTTTTGTCCATATGTATTTCAGCTAGAGAGCAGAGTTGGTTTGGACTGGAAACTACAGGACTTCCACACCCAAGCAAGGCCCTAGCAGAGCAACTGCACAAGGTAGAACACCAGAATGTTAAAACTCTCTCAGGCTGCACAGGGAGCTGCATTCATTTATATTTTTGCTCCAAAGGGACGGGGAAATTAAATATTAATGGAATGGTTGTATACTTAATATTGATGTCTCCTTGAAGAGCAGCCCACTCAGAGCTTTGCTCCTTATTCTGAATAACAAATATACTAATAACACTATTACAATAATGACATCGACCATCAGCCTGTCCAGATAATGAACATTGATGCAATTCGACTGGACTGAAATTATTTGGCTCACTCACATGGCTGCTCTAAAATCATCCCAATCCAATGCATACGCACTTTAATACACCACAGTTTGTGTGGGGGCCAAGGTGCCGTCCTACAAAATCTAGAAGGCAATTAAAGAAAGATGCTTCCACAATGCATTAAAATTGACAGATGATGAGTAAATATGATATTTTCCATTATACAGATCTTTCTTAAAGGCGCTGCGACTTTCAGACAAAGGTCACCCCAAGCTACTTTAAGTCATGATTTCCATGCTCTCTTTGACTACAACTACCACACAGATAAACAGTGGGCTGTCTGTTAACTGTGAAACCTACTTTTTTTGTTGTGTTATTGTTTTTACAACACATATGCTTTGCATTTTTAATTCTCTTACCGTGGTCATTAGGTCCTCTGGAAATTCTAAGTGCCATTATTAGTCTGGGATCTGGTTTGCCTTAATAAAGTGTACACCATTAGAAAGGCCAGGGAGTCATTTGTGACTCATCCTCTCATTTCAGGATCATATATACCCAACGACGACTGAGTACTTAGGGCTCATGGTCATGTTTGTCCAACCATGCGTAATGTTCAAAAAGCACGTGGTAAAAAAAAAAAAACGCACACACAAAGGCGGTAGAGTGAGATCACATGACGTAGAGGGACGGGATGCATGTAGAAACACCACACCTCACTGTCACATGATGCCACAGATATGCTATTTACTTTTCTCTTTGTCAGGTCTGAAGTAGGTGGTCTAGTGAGACAGAGCAGTGACATGCAGTAGAGACGTGGACACCGGCACTTAAATGGCTTGACTCACCAGGAGCAGGTTAAGAAGAAGGCATGACTGATACCATCTCCCCCATACAGATATGTCTAGGAAATTACCTCAGACTTAGCCTAAAATTCAGCAATAAGAATTCTGCATGAAATACCTGACTAACCAGTTAATTAAGAAATTAGATCCTCGAAGTAATGAACGATGTCATCGGATGACATTATAATAGCATTTTAACAGTTTGATGGCTGACTGCTTCCTGCAGTAAACTTGCTGCCAACTGTATAGACCTGAGAGAGGATTCCTCCTGCATTCAAACAGAACCTGGTGTTTTCAAACAAATACTGAATATGAAGCACCTTGGTCAAAATTTAGTTGTAGTATCTTTCAAAACACCGTTTGGTTTATAAATGGGAAAGCATAGCTTTTCATCTGAGTTTTGACATCTCAAATCAAACCGGATGAGATCACTACTTTCCAAGATTTCGCCTTAAATTTTAAACACACAATCCAACCAATGGCATTATTGGATCTAATGCTGTATATTAATTTTTGTTGGTTTTTGTTTGAAAAACACCCGTATTTCACTTTAACTTTAAGCATAATGAGTCTTCATTCTGCAGTTCCAAAGGCTCTGGATGAATCAGATTGGGATCCAGCTGAAGATGGCGATCTCCCAGTGCCCGACACTGGACAAACTACCGCCCGTCCTGGTTAATGCCGATGTGCGATTATTTTTAATATTTCCACAACTGCTTACTTTTAACGCATCGTTTCCTTTTACGAAAGCTAAGGGGTGTGTGTGTAAAGAAACTTCTCAGGTAAGGGGACATTCCAGGTGTTCAGTCAACTGTAGCAATTCTTTAATAATAAATCGGGGCACTATATGTAGTGCTTCATATGCTTTCGGTTCAGCAGAAACATTACACAGATCCTCTTCTCAGGGCTGACAACTTTGATCAGCTTGCTGTCATGAGATTTTCAATTCGACACAAGTCGGCACACACATTTACATGTATGTGAAAGTTTTACTACCCTGTGAAGGCTGTAGGGTTTGCAAACTGCCCCAATGCTTTTGATGTCGCTAATTTTAGGTTTATAATGGAATAATATATCTTTGCCGTAAGATTTCTTGCGCGAGCGGAGAGTCTGAAAGCGTGAGAGTCGCACCAGATGCGTAAGAGTTAGCAGCTTTGTCTTTTGCGGCATATTCTTCGTCTTTCCTGTCGGCTAACGACTTTCTGTCATCCCCTTTAACGCGGGATTGCCCTTGTGGTGGTGGTTGGATCTGTTGCATGCCCCCAGAGCGCAGCATGAAATAAGGCTTCAAATCAGGATCATGGCGGCTCCGCTCGGCCGGGACGCGCTGCCTGCATACTGGTCTTACGGGGTCTGCAAAGATGGCCGGGTCTTTTTTATCAAGTGAGTAGATAGAACATCTTGTTGATGGGTTACTGCTGTGCCGGCCGCTCATGAGTCTTTGGGTACTTTTAGTTAAGTTTATTGCTTCGGGAGCAGGTGTTCTATATTGTTTTGTTTTTTTCCAGTGATGAAACTCATCGCACCACTTGGCTCCATCCCCGAACTGGTGAACCTGTCAACTCCGGACATATGATGCGATCAGGTATCCCCGAATAACACATATGCACCTGCAGCTTAATGAAATTTGCAGTTTATTCCCTCCCGTTTTTTTTGTGCTCATGAATAATTAGATTCTAATACAATACACGTGGATACTTTCGCTGATTGACTTACTTTCCCATTACAGATCTACCGAGAGGATGGGAAGAAGGATTCACAGACGAGGGGGCCAGCTACTTCATCAAGTAATTAACTCTTTCTTTTACTAATGTTTTACATGGTTGATAGTATACGAGTTAAGCGGAGACGCTCACATTCCCCCAGTTGTCATTTATCTCCGGTCTAAATATGGCTCAGACTGGTTAGTTTTCGGTAAACTCTATTAACACGAAGGGCTGTAATAGTTGCATTAAGGATCCAGAGAAAGATTTATTATAAACCATAGATAATATTTTAGAGTTTAAAGTTATTTTCGAGTTTTTTCTGCCAGTTAAGTGTCACTTGCATAAAGTTTATGGAGTTAAAGCTGTTAGTGGTGCCGCACGAAAACAGAAGCCGATGCGCTGTAGTCGTTATGCTCGGTGATTCTCCGACTCGGATAGCGACGTGGGAATTGGGGGATTACGTCTGTTTCAGATGTTTCTTAGTCTCTATCTCTGATACATTTATTCTTTACCGGTCTCGATCTTTAACGGTCATTTGTACGATTTAGGATGTAGTTTTGGTGGTTTGAGGATTTTTAAATCACTAGATTAAGGTTAGTAAGTAGACACTTTTCTGCTTGCATTTTTATGGGGATGGGTAATTGACCAAGGTCTGACCCCCTCTTCCTTGCACAACGCAGGAAAGTAGTGTTCTGCATCTGGATTAACCGCATTCCGTCATTCTCCTTTACAGACCGGAGGTGCGGGGCGGTCTCTTGTAGACCACTACCTGCTCTAGGTCCGTGCACAAAGAAGGCAATAGCTACATGCTATTTTGTTATATATATATATATATATATATTTTTTTTTTTTTTTTTTGGTAGTCTGACACATTTTTCCCGAGATTTATTGAATGGGTAAAAGTTTAACCTGTTATGCATATAAACTAAAGTATTTAGTAAAACAATCTGCACTTCAAGGTATACGGTTTAACACCAGTTAATAATAAGGCCTTATGTTATCATACTGACACAATACATACGTTCATTAAGGCTAACTCGTTTCTGTAATCAACATTCCTGAGGAACCAGTAACTAGATGGTGCCTGTAGCATATTTTAAAACACTGTAAAAACACCCCTGGCCCCACAAAAGTCAAAATGTACTTTTAAGAAATTCCTGAGGCTTTCCATTTTACCGCTCATTGGGGTGTGAAAACAGAGATGGAGGCATCGGGGAGATTACGCTGTCAAACACGCCGTCTCTGCTGTCAGGTGAACTGTAACGGGTGATGGTGGAGCAGAGGTCAAGAGCAGAAAGATTCCGAGTCTAAAAGTGGCTCCGCTGCGCCGTGAGTGTAGCACTTACTGTATAGCATTGATGCCAAGGTATATTTAATGCATATCTCTGGTGTATTTCTCTAACTTTTAATCTACAGGATGTACAGTTTCATCAAGGCAGTGCATAAATGTTGTTCAAATGCTTTGTTATGTTTTGTTCCAATGTCAGGTTCAATATTCAGAATGTAGTTTGTGTGTTTTCTGTTATTGCTTTGCCTTCTTGATTTTTATCTGAGAAAAGGATTATTTTTTTTAAAATAGTGCAGTATTTGCACATTATATTCCAGGACAAAATCATATGGTGGGTGCCTTCCTGGAACAAATCAAACCACTGAGTTTTTGTTGCCGACTGCTGGATTGTTTATATGATAGCCTAGGAACATAGTGTGTTTCCAACACCAAATATTGAAACTGTTAGTTAATAATTGTGGCATCAGTGGTCCCCAAGGGGAGAGTTAAGACTGCTAATTTCAGGAATTCTTTGATTATGAGGCTATTGGGGTGGCACTGTAGTGCAGTAGTTAGCACTGTTGTCTCACACCTCTGGGACCGGGGATTAACGTTCCGCCAGGGCTCCATGTATGTGGAGTTTGCGTGTGTGTGAGTGTGTCCTGCAATGGGTTGGTGCCTCATCTTGGGTTGTTCTGTGCCTTGTGCCTGTGGCCTGCAGGACAGGCTCCAGTCCCTCTCACGACACTGAATAGGACATGTGGTTACAGAAAGTGGGTGGATGATGTTACTGTAATAGTAAAAGTCCTTTCTGCTGAAGAAACCTAGGGTGACAATTTAAATCACTTCCTTTCCTTGTAATGCTCTTTTTCATAAATAGTGGCAATGTGTGGACTAATTTGATAGGAAGTAGACGTTCAGATAAGGAAAAACATTTGCAATTTGTCCAAAAGTTATTTTCTTCATTATTAGGTTAATGCATTTGTGCACAGAAAGTTGCTTTGTAATGCAAAATGGCCCTTTTTGTTTCATATGTTTTCTGATGTGTTTCAAGAGTGTGAGCAGTCATTTTCTGATGATATTGGGATGCATTGCATGTAATCCTGTCTTATTCAGGTGTTCAGTTTGTTATAATGAGATTAATTTGTAGTGTTTCTCTTTAGTTTCTACTGCTTTGCTCCCTTTAGTGTTCTCAGTGCTTCGCGAAGAATATTCACGATAATGGCCACATGCTTGCCGAAGATTTTGCAAAATGCCAGTTACTGGTTCCAATCCATCCTTCTGCCTGGAGATGAAAATTTGAAACAGCTAATTTTATTAATAAAGGGAATCGAATCAACATGCCTTTATGTAGAGTCCTATTACGATAATCACATGAACGGTGGAACTTCGGTGAATTACCTCGCCAGTCGTCTCCTTTTATGGTGGCTACATGATGTGTCGGTTAGAGATGCACAATAACATATCGGTCGGGCATCATATGCCCATCAGTCCGACATGTCAGTCTTGGCTGGTATTATCGGGCGATAGTTAAACTTCATCAATATTCAAAGTTAGAAACACCAGAGCTAGACATAGCTACTATTATAATGGAGATGATCATATTGGATGATAAGCTGTCTTCTGCTATGGAGGATGAGCGATTTTATTGGTTAATTCACCAATAAAACACACAAAAGTAGAAGATGATATCCACTTCCAATGTAAAATTATTAGGCATGCCACTGCAAACCCCCCCCGTCTGCCCCGTGAGATGGTCATATACAGCCCGCAACAAGTTACAAGTTTAGCAAATCTGGTCCACAGATCGTTTTTTTTTTTTCTTTCTCCATTTTCCACAGAATAAAAAAATTATGAAATTACGTAACGTCATTCCGCTCACTCCGCAAAGCTGAGTAGCTTTCACCACTTTCACTCCCCCCCCGTGTCAATATTGGCAACGTTGATTTAAAATTTATCAATTTATCAGTCAAAATTTACACATCATTCAGCTGCAGTGATGGATCCTTACGTAAGTCGTTTTAGTTCGATAGCATACATTTCTTCTTATCTTTCATCTCTGAGAACACAGCTCTCATATTACAGTTTTTTTTAATCTATGTGGAGTCAGGATCTGCTCGGGCCTTTCTTGCCACTTCTAGCTTGTCTTTTTCTTCCAGGTGACTCGTCTCATGTCACGCTACATGAGAGGACTAAAGTGAATGTGCCTCACGCAGAATGTTCAGACAGTTCTTTTTTTAATATGTACCAGTCAAAATGTTTTCACCACTTTTCCATTTATTGAAAAAACTGCAGATTTTTTATTCTTGTTAAGTGTTTGAAAGTTCAGCGAACAACTATAAATTAAAATATAATTCAAATAAAACAAGTTTCCTTTATAACATGGAAAGAGTATGTAACAGTGCATATCTGGTTGTGTGGTGGTGCCAGAGTCAAATTCTAGGCTGTCCTTTAACTTTAAATGCACTAATTAAGGGTTTCATCCCATGAAACAGCAGTAATGTTCCTTGTAGAATGGATGCCTGAAATGTTGCTTTTATAACTGCTAGAGGAGGCTACATTGATGAATCAAAAACATGACATTCTTTTGCTAATAAAGGTACTCAAATGGTGAACATACTGTCCATGTATTTGTTGGCAAAGAACAATGAGTGTATTTTTAGTAAATGTCAAGTGACAAGTGGCAAATGTACAAAATCTCAGTGTGTGCAAAAACGTTTGACTGGTACTGTAAGTTTATTTTTTTTGCAGTGGAGTCGCTAGAAGCAGGGAGTCTTAACTAAATTAGTCCGGATTTATATGTGCGGGTTCACACACACAAAAAAAACAACCCTGGCCAAATCTCACACTGTCTTTACTCTCACATAATTGAGGAAATTGATGACAATGGCTTCCAGTGCTGTGGAAACAGTCTAATTGTAATTCTGATCATGCCTGCCCAGGGGCTGGAATGTCCCTCTGGTTTCTGCCGTGGGCAGTGGGAGGGGTCGCATGGCCGCACGCTCGTCTTTGAACTGGGGGGAGGGGTGCCGCCACAGATTGTGACCCCTGGTCTCGTCGTGATGTTGACCCTCTCCCGGAATCTTCTGGAAACTCTGGAGTGCCTTACTTGACTCACAGCGAGGTTCGCTTGCGGCTGGGCTGTGTTTTGGTCACGGGGGGTGGTGTTTGCACAGTCCCGCCGGAGCCCTTCCTTTCAGCCAGCACTGACATTTTGCCGTGGCATTTCCCCACTTGTGTTTGGGGGGGGGGGGGTTGCTGGTGGGGAGCATGGGCTTGCACTCAGAAAGGGGCAAACTCAGCAAGCGGATGGATTAATTGTTAGAGGTCCATTTGATAGATGCTGTTGTGATTTTTGTACCGGTGCCTTTGCTTTAATGGCTCTGGCCATTCCCCTCCAATCCGTTTCAGCAACATGATGTTTTCACCTACAGAACTACCACTGACTGGGTGTTTTTTATTAATCACACCATTTTCTGCCAACTCTAGACACTAATTAATGAACATCTCAGGAGGGTCGCTGTTTCTGAGATGCTGGAGCATCTAGTGCCAACGATCACTTCACCTTCAGAATCGCGTACATCACACGCCTTGGCCATTCTATTGCTCAGCCAAATTAACCCTAAATGAACTTCTCGACCCTGTGTGCCGGCTGCATACATTGAGTTCAGGGAGGCATGTGGGATGAATAGACAACCTTCACCGTGTGTAACTCGGCCCGGGTGCCTCGGAAGATGGAGCTCAATGCCCAGCCCCTTGAACCCGGCTGCCAGCTGGGAGATGATGTGCGCGATTGTGAAGGCCTTGTATCATGAATAGGGTGAACACCCCGTCCTGGAGCACACGACTGATCGCATCAGGGATGGTTTTGTGTGGCAGCTCTGATAATTCTCCTCGAGAAACACAGGTTTGGATGGGATTTGGACTCTGTTATGATAATATGGTATACCATGGTATTTTTGTTTGTATTGTTAATTGTTGTGTTTTATCATGGGAGTCCCATAAATTTTTCCCATTTAAAATAACGTAAATACAAATAGTTTGTTCAAACCTCAGAAACACTCATTTTTTCCACTCCTTTATGTTATAAATTAAAATAACCTTAAAGAGGAAAAAAGGGAAAGAGAGAACATACGTTTGCAGTACAAACCAATACACAACCTAGCATATGCTTGTTGGAGGGCTGGTTGCTCAAAAGTCACCAAAACATGGAAAAAAACCAGAAAACACCCCCCCCCCAAAAAAAAAACAAAAAAAACAACAATTAACTTTAAAAGACTAACAATCAAAAACAATACAGGAATTTGGAAAGTGTGGTTTTTTTTTTTTTTTTTTTTTTTTGCGTTGGGGTTTTTTTGTTTTTGTTTTTTTTTTTTTTTTTTTTATGGTTGGTTTTTTTTTTTTTTTTTTTTGTGTTTTTTGGGGGGGGGTTTGGGTTTGCCCCTGCCCTCTTTTTTTAG
>JABFEA020000021.1:4226008-4240835 GCA_019775915.2 Cyphomyrus plagiostoma | reverse complement strand
CAAAAACACCACCCCCCAAAAAAAAAAAAAAAAAAAAAAAAAAAAACAAACAAACAAAAACAAAAAAAAAAAATACAGTTTTTTCTAAATTTTTATTTTTTTTTTTTTTTTTTTTTTTTTTTTTTATTATGTTATCATGTATATTAAGTTTTCAAACATCTGGTTTCTAACCTGATTTGTTTGTGAACAGGACTGTTCATGGGTCGAGGTACCACTGTACCATTAAAATACTGTATACTGGATGGTATTAAATACCGCCCAAGCCTTTGGATTTTTTTTCCCCCCATCAGTTGTCCGTGTCACGTGCAATGACCAGAGCAGGCCTCTAGGAGGTGGTGATGAGGCTGGCTCATTGAAGGCATGAGTAAGCTCATGTACTGAACATAGTATATGGGATTTCTTGGGGCCTGTGAAACATCACTGGTGGTCAAACCCATTTCTAGTTAATGTAGCCAGCAGATAATGAATGATGGCAGTACTGCAAAGCCCTCACTGTACGCTATCCAGCCTGAGTAGCAGAGTGCTGAAGATGAAAGCTAAGCACTTGTGTGTTATGTTAGCCATTAACCTCTCTTCATAGCAGATTAAATCAAATGTTATTTTTTTGTCATTTCTTATCCTGTCAACCCCCAGACACTTTTAAAGACTCTTTGCAATATATTTTCAACAAGTTTTTTCACTCTGCTGTAAGACTTCTGAAATGAATCAGTTCCATTTTATTGTATCGAAGTAAGTGTTACAGAATGAGATGGAGAGTTTTTTCTGGCGGTAGGTGGGGCACGGTACGGGGCCCGGACCGAGTCCACAACCAAAACCTGGCCCCAGGGGTCTATTGGCTGCGCTTGTGCATCTGCGTATTCATGATACCGTCTGGTGATGTGGGCTTCACTTTCATGGTGTTTGTGCGAATTCGAAATCTCGCTGGAAAGTGAGACGACAGAAGTGGGATCAGAGTAAAACAAGCGCCCTGGTCGGCTTTGAAAAGCCCCGTCCCTCACTCTTCCAGGCTTTGAGATCCCTCAGTGAGGAGATCCCCTGGAATGTATAGTGTTTGGAAAGCAGATGGGTGATATGGATTCAAAGCTTGCCTGCTTGCTCAAGCTCACTCGAATTATTACCCCCCAGAATTTCTTTATTTTGTTTGATGCTGCCTTCAGTTTTCTGTTCATCGCAAGCTTCATTTCTGAGCTGGTGTTTTGCAGTTGAACATTTTGTGTAATTCCAGTTTTGACCCTTTAAATTCAATAAAAAAAATAAAAGCACGCCAGAAACCATAATTTTGCAGAATTGACATTTGTGATGATTAGGGTGAGCTTGCTAACTGTGTTGCTCAAACACTTTATGATGGTTTGATTTGATTTTTGGGAATATTAGATTATAAGAATGGTAAACACATTTTATTGATTTTGGTTTCTGAGTGTGAAATACTTGCAGACATTGCAATTCCATCCACTTCCAAGCAGTAAATCTTCATTATGTGTGACATCATTGCTGACTAAATTTAACGGCAGCGTTAAAGCAACACAGTTAGCAAGCTCTGGGTTTGGGATATCCTCTGCTAGGTTCCAGCAGGGGTGAGGGTGCGATGTGGCCTGTGGCGGTGTAGCATTTAATTTGTCTAACTTTCAGTGCTTAATGTTATTCCATCTGTGTTTACCAGTAAGCCATTCACAAAAGTGTAGGCCTGTTACTAAGTAGTAATGCCTTCAGTCATAAAGGCTGCTGATGTGATGTAAACGCAGGCATGATCTGAATGGGTGTTCTGATTATTTGGTTGCTCTGGTCATTGCTTTGATTGCTGAGTTGAATCGAGCGTCTCTTGATGGCTGCAGAGAGTGGCTCAGTGGGGAGCACTTTTGCACGACACGCCTAAGATTCTAAGCTTGAATCCCAAAATGTCCTGTATGTGTGGAGTTTGCATGCTCTTTTTAAGTGGGTTTTCTTCGGCATTCGAAACATATGTGTTTAGGCTATTTGGCATCTTATAACTGTGTTTGTTTGTGAGTGTGTATGCCCTGCAATTGGCTAGCATCTCACAAAAGGTGAACTCCAGCCCCCCCCCAGGATAAATGGTAGGAAGATGGATGGATGGACGGTTGGACAGATGAGTCGATGGATGGATGGATGAGTGGATGTACACACAAGGATTGAAGAGCTGGGAGGTTCCTCCAGCTATTTTGTGTTGTATGCAGTCTTAACCTAGAGATGGTGCTGCTGATTCATGTCGCCTCGCAAGAACCTGCCAGAGGCAGATCCCATGGACCGGATCAGACGTCGCTGTGAAGGGGGCGGCCGCCTAAAGGTCAGCGAAAATAATTTCGGAAATATGTCACCCCTGACACTTCTATAGTTAGCCACATGAAGGCGATCATTGTGCTGCCTTCAAGGGTCCAAGAAAACAACAGTGTGTCAGATCCATAAAAAGAAGCCGGCTTTTGTTGCTCAACAGATCCTCTTTTGATCTTGGGCTTGAACATTGTGTCTTTGTTAGAGTGCAAAACCACAGGGGAAACAGATTTCTGAGGGGGGAGACAAGCCGCTGTCTCTCTATTTGCTGGGGAACGGATGAGGCAATCGTCCTGACATCCTTTAAGAGTTTAAACCTTAAGTAACATTAATTATTTGTTTAGAGCCTCCCGGATGCGGCTGAACCTCCCCACGTGTTTCAGTGCTGGAATTTCACCCGTTTGTTTGCACCCCTGCTCTCTGTAGGTCGTGGAGACGCTTTGTTTTTGCGTGTAGCTGTAATCTTGCGAGGCAAATGGCAGGTGACCTCCACCGGCCCCTGTGCTGTTCTGAATCTCCCGTGTGATGAGTGGAGGCAGCAGGATGCATGTTTGTATGTGACAAAGATGAAAGGAGATGTAGGTTGGCTGTTGGTGCGGCTTGTTTTAGACTTCGGCGACAGCAGCCCTCCCAGCTCTGATTCGATTGAACTGTCTGTGATTTGGGGAGGGGGCCAGCGATTTACTGGCCAAGGAGCTGCCCCTCTCAGTGTCGTGGCCGTGGACGGGTGAGACGCCGTCCTCTGTGTGGTATCGCCAGTGGGTTGTTTCTGCATCCCTGCTGCACTCCGGCGTCTGGGCCTGCATGGATGCTAGACCTGTATTGGCCGGCTGAGTGTGCGGGTCTTCCCGATGGTGGAGTGAGACACTCTAAAAGGTTCCGGGAGCTGTATAACCGGAGGGTGTGCGGGTCGCGGGGCTTCAGGTGAGGGCTGTGCAGGCAGGGGGTCAGCTGCCTTTTGCTGTCCAACCGGTGAGGATATGGAGGCTTTCAGGTCAGCTGCTGGTGAAACTCATGCATCCAGGTGGTTTCCCTGACAGTTTTGTACAAAACTGGCCATATCTGTGCAGCACCTTTATAAACTGCAGGGGTGACGAGCCTGATCCCCAGAGAGCCGTGCGGGTTTTTGGGATGACCTCTCAGTGATGTAGGTCGGGGTTCTATATCATAAATCTGGACCTCGATTCCAAATCCAGGCCTCCTTTTCAGTTCTCCCAGTTAGTTATTTTAATAATTACTTGATTTTGATTGGTAAGAGGCTTCACACCTGAATGACAGGTAAAGGAAGGCTGGAAAACCAGCAGGGCTCGGACCTCGAGGACCGTGAGTTGAATAACCCTGGTGTAGGTGGTTAAGACCATGACCACACCCTGCTGCCCCCCCTCCTCCAAGCCCCTCCCCCCAGTGCTCCTAGACCCAGCCCCGCATTGCCACTGCCATGGAAACAGCCTGTGATTCTTCTTGCACGTCGCTGGCACAGTGGCACAATGGGGGTGATTGTTTTGGGCTGCTCTGTTGTGGTCGTTGCAGATTCAGCTCCATGGCCCCCAGCGGACAGCAGGTCACCCTGTGCCTGGCTGGCCCACTCTCAGTGCATTTCTGTTGGTGACGTCTCCTACAGCTCATGTGGTCCAGCCTTCAAATCCCCTAAGAATTATCCAGATTTTGTTACATGTTAAACTAAGGACAGTGTTGAGGTACGAAACTGTGCAACGTCAAGATACAGAAGGGCAGGTAGTGTGTGTTTTCTGCAATGAATGGTGCAGTGAGGAGTAAAGAGAGGTCAGAGGATGGAGAGTGTTCAGTGCTGGTGCAACCCTACACCCTGCTGATGGCTCAAAGAATGGTGCCTGGTTACAATGGTGTCCTATGTGGACAAAGGCATTTTCTTTCCCAGCCGAAATCCCTCAGGGTCGGTGACTGGGAGTGCTGGATTTCTGGTGGAACACAAAGCCAGCCTACTCCAGCTTTTCCCCTGCCCAGTCCGCTCTGCCCTCCCCAATGCGGTCAACAGCAGTGTAGAGCTCAGTCAGACTACGGTCATTCTCTGTCTTCTCTTTGAGGTCTGTGTCTGTTGTTTACTCCAATCCCATGTGTTGCTCAAGCAGAGTATGTTGGGAGATGCTTCAGGCACAAAGCTGTTGGAAGCTTTAAAGAAGAGGCTCACAGGAGCAGTAAAAACTACTGAGGAAACATATCTGCCGGCCAGGCGGAGCCTGCAGTCCTGTATCTGTGCAGTTATGCTTCTAGTCAGCAAATAGCGGAAAATAATTTTGGAAGCCCCAAATCACCTGCAAACCTTTTAGCGGAATTGCATTGTGATCTTACTGCCCATCCTTTTAATTCAGAAGATTATCGTATGCTTGGTGGAAAACAAGGTGTGAAAGTGGCTTTCTTTACCAAGGAATTCAAATTAAATAATTACCCGGATGTGAAATTTTAACAGAATTCTATGAATGCCTGAGTTATTTTTCTTCATAGGCTATTCAGATGACTGTGGGTGGCAGGGGGATTGAAGTGAATTACACTGTTAGTGGGGGAGGGGTGAGGCTTGGTGTGAGGAACATTTGCTTGCTCGTTGAATGGGAATTTTCCAGAAGTGTGCATGGAATCCAGTATGCATGGAATGTTTTTGGGTTGAGTGTGTGAAGTGGAGTGTCCTCTATGTTTCTTTTCATTAAATGTTAGTGACGTTGGCTAATTGCTTGCTAGGTGTGTCTTCACCGGATGGAATGAGTAATCCAGTCTGTTGAATTGCCACAGTCGTTCTTGCATTACCTAGGTAACCTGGGAGCTGATGGCGTTTGGTTCGACCTGGACTGAGGTGTGAATTGAGTGGAGATGGTGATAAAGAGCAGGGTGAGGTGTGTGAGGTGCATGTGGCCAGTGGGCCTTGGATCTTGTGAAGACTCCTCATGAAATAGGATCTTCAGGCCTTACCGTGGCAGGGGAGATAATTACTTTGATTTAAAAATGAAGTTTGAGCCACAGCTCATCTTTAGATGCTGTGTCGGGGGTTCGGAAAGGTCGTCAGGAGCAGCTAGTCACTCGGCTGGAAATCTTAATGAGTGAGACTCACCCAACCAGCACAGCTGATGACCGATAGAGGTTCTGATGTATGGACAACTGAAACATTTCCTGCTGTGGATAAACTGTAACTGTTTCAGAGAAGGCATGTTTACAGCTAGCGTTTTTGTGGTTTCTTACTTGCGTTCTTTAAAAGAAAAAAAACTTTCACAATTTTGAAATGACGCTCTGGTGAATATTTAACCTTTACAACACTGACATTATCTAAAAGGCAAAAGATGCCTTTTGAATATAATTTGTAGGGTGTGGACAAACTGTTTAACAGGTCTGTCCTGCTTATTTAAGTTTCCTTGAATGAACTCGTGAATCAGAATTGTTTTCCTGTTGTTATTTATTAATTCTTTTTGCCTGGTGATGTTCTCTGTTTTTGTTGCTGTCAGGGCAAAAAACAATTACTTGTATATCTTCCTACTCTATGGTGATTTCAGACAAAGATCTTTTTATAAATTAAAAAGGCTGTTACTCCATCACAGCAAACCATCACGTTGACTTTTCAGTTTTCCATGTCAAACTCATTGGCAAGGTGTAGGTTGCTGAGTGACAGATGTTGACATCCCTGGTTATCTCTTAAGCCTGGAGTCAGAGAATGAGGGACTCAGAATCTTGGCACACTCTGCGTGTGCCAGAGTAAATCCAGATCTTCTGTGGTCTGACAATGGTTCCCTTAAGCTGTAGGAAGATGTCACATTGATGGCAAAGAGCGTGTCTGATGATGCCGTAGGGATTCTGTGCTCCGCATGATGAAGAAGTCCTGTTCTAAGGGCACAGGTGCAAATCTATTCACTTCAAGAACTCAAAGAAGGATGTTGCTGGGTGAAGAGAAGACAATCATCAGTCTGTGGAGGTTGTGAGGATTCCCAGTGGAGACCTCCTGGTCTGGTTGTGTGGACTACAGTCACCATTGCTGTTAGTGCTTTTGGTCCTGGAATGGCAGAAATGAAGGGCTGCTCTCCGTGGATGCGTCCGAGTGGCTGCTTTGGTGTCGAGATGTGACCCAGTCGCACAAATCTTTCGCAGCCGCCTGGCCCACTACGTTTACACATTCTGCTTATTGGCTCTCCTGTGAGAGTTCACCTGAAGAAGTCAAGCTAGACACATTTATTTTTTCGGAAATTTATAAAGTAATTAAAAGGGCTTTTCCCGGCGTGGGTTTTCTCGCTGGGCAGCCCAGAAGGACCATCACATTAATATCCCACGGATGGTGACTGATGATGAGTGTTGACATGTAATGTTCATAAAAACAACTGGGCCCTGGGGGCACTTTGGGAGGCAGTAGGGAAGGACAAAAGAGCGATTATATCCTGGTACAGTGGATGGTTGTGCCTTGCTGTGGGTTATTCCGTCAGTCAATTTGGGGCTCATGGTATTTAACCGCCACCTCTGGGGTGTTCTGCAGAAAACACCGACGTTAGCTCCCAAGATGAGCTGCCTGTAGACTTGTACTCATTGGTAATGGATAGTCTAGCAAGCGACTAGGATGATATTGCCTCTCCAAGAATGGGGGCTTGCTGTGGGAGCCTTTCTCGGAGGTGCTGGGGAGCCCAGCCCCCGGGGGGGGGCACAGTGCCGGCCACCCTCAAGGATGGTAGCCAGGATGGAGACCCAGGCCCCTCGGGAACCAAAAGGTACTCTTTACCATTACGGGTTTTGCTTCAAAATGAAATATCAGATGCCGTAAACCTGAATGGATGATTGTGTGGCGTGGGCCGCTTCACGTGTCAGTCTGTGTTAGGGCAGTGGAGGCTAAGCAATAAATGTTGCGTTGTGTTGCATCGTGTTTCATTGGGGGGGAGTTACTGGTAGAATTCATAGATCATCCGGCACATAAAGCACATGAAAAGCGCCTCCTCTATGACCTTTATGATTCTTGAGAGGTATAAAGCGTGCATATAATTCTTTGTGAGGAAACCTAGGGGCCACTTTCCTGCTCTGTCTATCAGTTCCACAGCCCCATTTCTCAGCTATTATTGTCTATTATTGTGCTTTTTTTTTGTGCTTGTACACTCCGGAAATTAACTACATAGGAAAAAAAGTGAGACAAAGCTGGCCTTCTTACTAAATCCCCTTTACTGATCCCAAGTTAAGCACTCAAGTGCTTATAATATTGGCCCAATATTAGTTTGTCCTTGACCTCTGACTTTGGTGGCATGCGAGGCACTTTCCAAAAGGCTAGTTGAAAACTCCAGTTTCCACTTCATTGAAAGACAATAAGTCTTGTCTTAATATTACCCTGGATGGGCTGATGTGACAATTCTTGATTTAGTCTGGAATCTATTTTTGTACTGCTTTTGAACTTTGGGCCGTGTGTGTGTGTGTGTGTGTGTGTGTGTGTGTGTGTGTGTGTGTGTGTGTGTGTGTGGAGTTTACATGTTCTACCCATATTTGTGTGGGTTTTCTCCAGAAACTGGTGGTTTAGCAAATTGTCGCTAAGTTGCTATAGTATATTTGCGTGTGAATGCACCCTGTGATGGACTGGAACCTTGTCCAGCCTGCCCTTTCCATTTTGGGATGGGCTATGGGCTCATCGTGACCAGTTACTGGATGAACAGTCACGGAAGACCGATGCTGGTTTGCTAAGGGTGTCTGAAACAAGTTAAGTCAACAGGATCCTCATTTTTTTTTATGTAGACATTTTACGTGCGGAAATGAATAGGATCGTAATCCTTTTAGCATTTAACTAGAAAGAAGCGGGCAGAAAGGTCAGGTTGTACATTTGTAATTGTTACTGTTTTAGCACGTTGTTCTGTTTGAAGAGAAGCAAGTTGGGACATTTGAAGCCTGAGAGATTACAACGGTGACACCACACCCGTCCCGAATCGTTGCGTAACAGCACACGCGACGAGCGCATGGAGCAGCAAATGAGTAGGACTTACTCGCGACAATGCGTGTTTTGTCTACGTAGTTTCTGGGCGAGCGCTCGGCCCAGGAGCGTTCCTCGCCATCCACCCCATCCTTCGGCAACGAACGCACAATGCGGAGTGGGCGTTGCATTAAAAGGCAAATCATAACCTTGTTTTGCTGCTGAAGAAGAGAATACATTCAGTGTTGACTACAGGCCTTTGGAATTCCTCAGTACTGGAATGAGGACGGTTTTTACTTTCAGTTCTTAAAGAGGCGGTATTGTGTGTAATCAGAAACAGTGGGGGAACAATAGCAGTCATTTAGTGGCGGGGAGTCACTAGCAGAGGAAGACTGGAGAGGTGAGGTGAACGTCTGCATCGCTGCCCTGCTCCGGAACTGTCAATATATTTCTTTCCCTCAGTCCCGTCAGATCATTAATGGTAAGATACTTCACCTCATTCTACTCCACCTTGTTGTTTAAATATTAATTAAAAGGAAGCCTTTTAAGTTCTTTGTCACGGCACGTCAGTCTTCCAAGTGATTCGATTTCCGTGCTGTTTTTTTCCTGTGAATGAAGAAGGGAGATTTTTTTTTTTTTTGATGGGATGAGGCTAAAAAGTTTCTTTAGGTGAACCAGGGCTCTAACGCCAGTTCTGCTGCAGGTCCCTGTGTCACCTCAGTAAGAGGGCATCCCCTCCTCGTAAGAAGCCTGGCCAGTTTGACGCATACCACTTCATGAATGTTGTCATCCTTGTGCCTGAAGGTGGTGTTATTCTTTGGGTGAGAGAAGTGAATTATTTTTTTTTTATTATTATTTAATGTTTTTACTTAAACTTGTGGTGGTACGCCTGTAGAATCACGAGGCTGCTCAGCAGTTTAGACTTCAGACCAAAAAATGCCAGCCTTTCAAATCTCCGCGCCTGTACCTGTGGGAAGTGACCTTAGTACCTCCATGTGGGTGTGTGAAGTTGACATGTAGTTTTTAAATCATGTTGTGAGAGAGAAAATCTGATTAGCAGGTTTACCACGCAAGTAGAGCCCTTCCCCAATGTGAATGTTGCCTTTGATAACCTCACCCTAATATGGTCGGGCCGCCGCATTGTGGATACGCGTGTCACACTCGTGCTGGTGTACCTGAAAAGGTGTCGCAACAGAGCGCCAGAGTGCTTCCGCGGCAGGTGCCGACACAGCGGGCACTGGGAGATGTGTGCTGTAGCTGGCTATGTGGGGTGTATGGTACATCACAACAGCAGCAGGAAGCATGAGGAAAGGCAGAAGGGCAGGACAAACTAGGGGTCAACATGCACAGTTTAGCTTCTTTAATTGGATTTAATAATTAATTGATTAGATGGTTAGACCTGTTGCTTCGGTGGATTCTGTTCTGTGAGGAATATGCTTAGTGCTTTTTTTAACCAGGAACTATGCCGTTGGTGGGTTAATACTGCGCTTCAAGGAGGACAGTGACTAGAGGGTGGTGTCACGTTCGCTCCCCACTAATTAGTTACGCTCAATGTACGTCGGGATTTCTTGAGCTGCCAGGCACAGTGCACTAACATGGATCAACCACCAGGGACTGCTGTTGAGTTTCAGTGAAAAAAAGTTTGCAGTCTACTGCTGCTTGTTTTGGGTCAAAAGCAGACAGTCAGCTTTTTTTTTTTTTTTTGTTGCACAGGAGCTGAGTAGTTGGACATGTGTTGTGAAAGATCACTTCCAGGGTATGAGCTGCTGTTGAACCCTAGAATCCCATGTGCTGTTCCTGGAACAATTCCCAGCTGTGTCGATTAAATCCAGAGCTCTGTGGTCTCTTCTCCAGAGAAAACTAAATAAATGAGAATGAAAACATCTTTGTGAAATTCGAGTGTGTTTGTGGGTGTGAAACTGTAGGATGCCTGGAAATCAGGTATGAAAAATGTTAAAGCATGATAATCAGCAGGATGTTATTCCACATAGTCGCAAAAAGCTTACATATAACAAAATATGCTCCTCATTAGACTCTTGGTTATTCTTTGGGCCCTTTGTGGCAGAGTGTGTTGTAGAATGTTTAGCAGTTCAGGTAAAATGCTAACACAAGCCCTGTTGTATCAGTTCTGAACCGGAGCCATTTCTCATCACAAAGAGTCTAAGCACAGAGAGCAGAAGGGAATCCTGCATGACCTTAAGCCCTAATGGCAGATGTCAGGGCTGCCACCGAGGCGATGGCTGTGTAGATCTGTCAGAATGGCGGTGAGCTTTCCAGTTGTCTGAAGGTTAGGGCTAAAAAAGCCACTCTGCCTTTGTCTGGCCAGACAAGGGTGGGTATTTGCGGTCGGGGAGCTTACATTATTTAAAACGTTTCTGCTGACACACTGAAAAGGGACTTGCAGTTTCGTGTATATTTGAATATTTTATCGGGGAGTTCAGTTTAAATACGTGGAGCCAGCATCTTTGTTCGAGACTCTTGGGATGAGGGCCATGACCACCACGCTTTGGTTCCCTCAGGTCTATTGCTGTATCCTCAGGGACCCTATTTATTCCTCTGGTTTCATCCTCTCAAAGTGTATGATGATGGTGTGGAACATCTCATTCAAAGACAGAGAGGGGTGAGGCCAAGTCAGGCAGTGGGGTTGAGTCTGGTGTCGAGCGTATTCAATCACTTCAACTGCGACTCATTCCAGATCACATTATGACGTAATATTGTTTCATTTTAATGTGGGTTTTTCTTGCATTGAAGTGGCTGTTTCCCCTCCTATCTGGTCAAACCCAATTTCTTTTCATCCCCCATGTCACATGATTTAGTTCATCATCCCAGCTGGACCATGTTTCGCTGTTTGGGGTTGTGAGCGACCCATAAGTTCCTGTCCTGGGTCATGGATTCGGTGGTGTGGAGAGTTAGTCCTGGGTGTCCTGTTTAAACCACCCCTTCAGTGGGTGGTGTTGAGGAGAGCAAGGTTGGCAAAGCCATCCTTGAGTGTTACTGTAGCTCCACAGGACATGGTAAACCATGCTTATCCAGCCCTGAAGCTGGAAATCTTTGTAGCCGAAAGGTCTTGCTTGGGGGCTGTCAGTGAAACATTATCCTGTCGGGTTCCTCTTGCACTAGAGCTCTGTTTTGGGGGGGGGGGGGGCGATGCAGCTTCTCCAAAAAGCATTGGAAATGCTTTTCTACGCTTTCTCAAGGTAGATGGGAGATGGGATGCTGGTGCCGTCACGGGGCTATTCCAGGCCTGGAGGAGATATTCAGGGTGGTGGGAATGTGTCAGGAGCTCCTCAGTAGGACGCCGCTAGGAAGGTTCCAGAAACGGGAGGCCCAGGAAATGAAAAGGGGGCTGGTGTGGGGGGACGCTCAGGCAATGCGTCTTATCGGAGGGGCACTCGCTCATGGATGGTTAGGATGAGGTGGGGGCCAGGATATTTCTGGCACCTGGCTCTGGCATTTGTCTCCAGCTACATACTTCAGCAGCCTGATTTGGGTGAAGGTGGTGGTGGGGGGTGGTGCTGGCCCACAACAGCCAGTCAGGGAAGACGTGCCATGGAGTTCTGAGAACCTCAGGGCCCAGGAAAGCAACAGCCATTTGTGCTTCCCCCCTCTCCTCCTCTGACGGTAGAGCAGCGTCCTTCATGAGAACAACGGTCAATTCTTCCCCCGTTTTCTATTTAAATGTGAAGCTTTGCAGTCAATTGGGGAAAGAGGTAAGGTTCTGCTTAAAAGCCCTTGGTAGGCTTCTTAACTTCAGTAAGTGCTCTGCCTTTTGTAAAAAGTTCTAAAAGGTTTTCAGTATCAGTTTCAGGGATTCAGCCTCCCAAGATGGCAACCTTTCATGTGAAACGCAGACTGTTTACTTATTTATGACATATGAAGCGTTATTAAATATCAGTTCATTACCTAGATGTCACCTAAACTGACTGGTTTTATACTTGTCGATTCGTTTTCGCCCTGATGCATTAAAAGTTGATCTTGTTGTAGCAGAAACTAACGGTGTGGCTGGCGGTGTCAGATTCACGGAAACACACACACACAAACACACGTTGATATTTTAGGAATGCAAATTTTTCAGATTGTAATTTAGACGTTGTGCCCACAGGCAGTACTCTGGGAGGCGAAAGTGTATGTGTGTGTGTGTGTGTGTGTGTGTGCATGTGTGTCTGTGTGTTTACTGTGTGACGTGTAAATATGTGTCTGTTTTCTTCACAGAAACTGCTACACCATGCCTTACACCTGCCGCTTGCGTGCCCCCACCCCAATTCCCAAGGCGTCCTTTTGAGCATTTCATAGGCACTGGCGTTGAGTTGGGGGTTGATTTGGGGCCTGATTTTATTTTTGCCTGATCTGGGGGCAGGATTTTCAGTTTGGGGACAGGCAGGAATTCGCTGCTGCCTTTCTCAGCGAGAACCTAAGACCAAACCCTCACTGCCGTTCAACTGCTACGATTTACTGCAAACCGCCGCCTTCCTTCTCCTAACAAACAAATCATTCATGGCTTTTTTTTTTTTCCCTGTCTTGCCTCACCCCCCTTGAAGTATCTGGGTGGCAGATACTGAGGGATTGAGAGCCAAGGGACGTTTTCATGCTCGAAATACAATGTATGATATGATCTGAGGTACGAGTCTTTCTTCTCTGGGTAATAGCTTGGGATTTTGAGATTTGGCGCCTGAATTTGGCACGCTTTCATGTGTTGATTAGGATTAAGGATAGGGAGGAAAATGGACTTTGTTTCTAAACAGATTCTGTTTTTAACAGGTCCTTGAGTGGTTTGAGTCACTAATTCCCCTGAAATATAGCTGCTATGGATTAATTTATGTCTCCTTTGTTAACTTAAACCCCTCATCATCCAAGTTAAACAAGAGCATGTAAGTGTCTTTTAAGAGGTGCTGGAATTAACTGGAGGTGTCCCTGTTTTTCACAGAGGCAGGGAGGGGCAGGAACAGACATAATGTGCAAAGAACACCACACCAAAGGCAGGCTCCTGACATTGCATTTGTATTTTTTTTTCACATTTCAGACACTATGATGTAAGCTTTTCAGCCAGCTTAGTTTTACTCACACAAAATGCTTAAAAAAGCATTTTTTAAACTTACATCCTGCATCCATGTTGGAATTTGAGAATCTAAGCACTTTGTCTTTTTTTGCTCTTCCGTGACTTTACTTATTTCTTGCTCCGACTAGATCCGCTTACATTGACAGACCAAAGTCTTGTGGACACTGGCGTCGAAGTTTATTTTCCTGACAGAAATCATTCTCCCTCTCTCTTTTGATGGCCGTTCATTCTGCAGGCCAGATAGAGACAGTGGCTTTTCGGAATATGGTTAACAGGGCTTTACCCTTTGAATGTGCTCTGAAGGGCAGGTCCTATTCAAAGGGGGGTAAACGACTCAAGTGAACGAGGAGATGTCTCGTAATGAGCCTGCTACATTTTACTCTGTCACTTTATCCGCGCATCACCATGTTTTAAGGCATTCCTAACAGGCCGCTGTTCCATTATGGAAAATCTGATTAGTTTCTGGCCTTTGGCTGATAACAATCCTGCCAAAGACAAACGAGCTTTAATTAGGCTTATGTGGAATTAATTAAGAAAGTGCTTTTGGAAAAAAATGACCCACAAAACCCAGCCGAACCCAAGTTTACACTGTGGTGCTATTTTTTGGCTTATCGCTAAAGATAGTGGTTCTGCATGGTACTGCTCAGTAGGCTCAGAGCATGACGTTTAATATGCCAGGAAAACGTTACCTTGCTGATTTGCTTCTGCAAATGTCGAGCTCTGGAATCAAGTATAGTGCCAGATTAAACAGATAATTAATTCATGTCTAATAAAGGTAAAAGTCAAGGTAGCAGCTTTACGTAACTTGCTATAAACAATAATGATTTGAGCACAGTTGTGAAGGCATTAAGTCTTTTGTATGCTGTACTGTTGGCTTATTTGTAAATGTCTCTGTCGGTGGGTGGTTATGAATGTGAATAATTTATAATGTGTTCTGACTGTCACTCCGCTGAGCCCTGTGCTGGAGAGTATTTATAGTGATGAACTATTGACGTTTCTAAAGTACCAGTCAAAAGTTTGGACACACCTACCCATAGCAATCATCCATTTTCTCCCACTTATCCGAGGTCGGGTCACGGGGACAGCAGTCTCAGCAGGGAAACCCAGACTTCCCTCTCCCTGGCCACTTCCTCCAGCTCCTCTGGGGGAATCCCGAGGTGTTCGCAGGCCAGCCGAGAGACACAGCCCCTCCAGCGTGTCCTGGGTCTTCCTCGGGGCCTCCTCCCAGTGGGAGCAATCATCTCAACACTAAAGGACACCGATTGATCAAAGGCACTTGCCCCTATTGTGGTAACTGGTCACTTGCTCTCTGTCCTGCCTGGGTCGTCGTTCCCCAATAAACAAGAGGCCACAATTCCATGTGTGGGTTGGGGCAGAGAATCTTGGCCTCTTGTTCAGTGGGACCCTGTGCTGCCAGTGAAGACAGTCAAATAGCGGGGTGGGGGAAAGGGATCGATCCACTTTTTATTCTGCTCCAGTGTTTGGTCGATGAGGGGCCAGCGGTAAGCAGGGGGTAGCATGCTAATGCCGGTTCTGATTCCCCTCTGCAGTTTCATCCATAAGTCACAGCATAAGGACCAAGGGGCTCAGGTGATGAG
>JABFEA020000021.1:4182541-4213416 GCA_019775915.2 Cyphomyrus plagiostoma | reverse complement strand
TAAAATGACTACACACTGAATATTGAACTGAAGCTTGACATTAAAAAATCGCAAATCAAATCGTAATCGCAATTTCTATCAGAAAAATCGCGATTGGATATTTTCCCCAAATCGTGCAGCCCTAATATATATGTATATGTATATATATGTATATATATACACACACATACTTATTCTTAAAGCATTAATGTTATGATTGACCGCTTTGCTGTGGATCAAAAGGCCCTGGATTTGATGTTTAGCTATTTTGCTGAATCTGCCAGTCAGTTGTTTTGGCAGGGCACTATGTTACTTAGGATATTTTGCTGGGATGGCAGACAGGTTTAACAAGAAATTGGTTTCGTCAATAGCGCAGGTTGAAGAAGACTCGATCGAGTGGAAATTATGGCCAGATGATATGGGCTGAAATTTCTGAAATTTGGTTGAATGTGGAGCCCTGATTTTTGCAGACGACTCGCATGAGGAGAAGCCTGCAGTCTGAGAGAAAAGCTTCTGTTCTTCCAGTTTAATCATGTCACAAAGGCTTGTGATGCAGCCCTGCGCTAATGGGCTAATCCCCTGGTTTCTGATGTTTTAGCTTTTGCTTTAAGCATTTGTTCAGTTTGTGATCATCCCTGGTAGCATAAAATAAAATAATTCTCCTGATGCCTGTCAGGTTTTGTATAATGCTCTCTATGTGTTAGTCATATCTGGTGTCACTTAATGGAGGAGATTTGTTGACCGTCTCATTCGGCAACTTACTCTGCAGCTGGTGTGCTTGTGTCTGTTAGAATGTTGAACTTTTCAACTTGTCCCCGATTGAAGATTTAGTGGATTTCAGGCTGTTTGGGGGATAACACAGTTACTCTGCACTTTTGTGACTGCCATTATGAGCAGCATTGTTGTATGGATGGATTGTATGAGGGCTGGAGCAGATGGTCGAGTTTTAAAGCAGATTCACCGTCCACCTTCCCATGGTCAGATGAGGGTTTGAAGGCGCCTGTGTTCCCTGTTTTCTGGAGGAAGTGGGACTGTTCCCTTCTGTTCACCTCTGTGGCGACATCAGTGAATAAACAGGAGATCAGATCCATGTTTAAGTTGCTGGGACGTTAAAACACGTCTGTTTTGAAACTACAATCCTCTGTAGCATTGGGCTTGGAAATGGACAAGTTCATTAATAAATCTTGTCTAATAGCATTACATTTCTGTCACTTTTCAGAAAAAAAATGCTCATTAGAACTGCTACAAATGGATCAGCCGTTGTGATGTAGCGACATTCGAGGAGCGGAGCGTCTGCTTTAAAGGCTCTGGGTATGAGTAGCAGTAGCATAAGGAGATCCTTAAAATCCTTGTGTCCACATCTGTGCGGACTCCCCCGGATAGAACACCCTGGGGGGGCTCAGATAGGTAAGGGCCAGATAGGGGCCACTTTCAGTACTGTACATTCTCATAGGCCCTCCGAGGAGCTGTACCAGGAAACATGCATGGTTGGAGCCCGGTTTATATGTGGCTCCCAGAATAGTCTCGCTGTGAGGGGCCCCGTAGGTGGGATGTGAATTCCTGTCCACACTCACCACAGTCACGCAGTGCCTCCGCTGAACCCCCCGCCCACCGCTCTTTCATCCCACATCTATAAACATACCCTGGGCTCTATTCTTCCACATTCGCCAGAGTCAAACCGCCCTCACAGACAGTGTGTTAATTCCGTTTTGTGTGCGGCGGCGATAATGGGCGACGCATTAGTCATGAACGCACAGAGTGCTCCTTGAACCCGCTACTCGGCTTGCGCCCCCACCCCCAGGCTCCTGGCGAGGGGTGTGAAAAATGAATGCTCATTTACAATATGAAGAGTGAGCAGTAGTCGTGCTATGTCCATCGACAGAGTCTATCTTCTCCAAGCCCCTAGGTGCCTTTTCCAGCCCACTACGTCCACCATCCTTGCCGTCGACGCAAATACCCTGCTTATGTCCTGCGTGAAAAGTGGCCTCCTGTCTCCTGACGGGAAAGTCTGAGTGAGCTGGGCATCTTGGGAGGCCCCAAATACGTGCGCGGCTTGCCGAGAGTCTGAACGACCAGCCTGGTGTTCTCACATTCTGACACGACTTTGTTCGCTAAATTAGCCACAGCTGGGTCTCCGCTGAGTTCTCCGTTTATCCCCAAGGCACTCCTGACGGGAACAAGCCGGCCCCAGGCTCCGGCGAGCCAGATGTAGCTTACCGGGATCCTGACCCAGGGAGCAGAAGACGGCTCCAAAAGTTAGCAGAATGCTAATGCTACAAGTCTTCCTGTCGAATTGGTCAAACGGCTGTGAAGTGTGAGCCTGAGGCCGGCTTTCACTGAGCAGATTGTGGTGTCGGTAATCCGTGCTATGATGACCTCATGTTCCCCCCCTGCAGAGGGGCAAAGGTGTGTGCTGGACAAGGCCGCCTTTGTGGGTAAATCACTCAGTGTTGTCCCATGCTATTGTGAAACGGAGACGAGCTACAATTAGCAGCCACTATCACTGTTAATAAACAGCAGGCCAGCGTCATCCAGAAATCGTCCCCACCCTGTCTGGGGAATGGCAGTGATGTCACACATCAGTTAGCCATTATGAACAGCATCATCTACGAAATACTACAAGCTTCCCTCAAAGGTGGCTTTTCCCTGTAGGCTGTTGGTTATACAGTTTATGTAATACACACTGAAAATGTAGAGTGAGATTCACTTGACAAGTTTAAATGTTTAACTGGGGAAAAAAAAGCTTCAGTAATCGTTTGGAAAGGTGAGAATTGACTTTGGCCCAGATTCCTGGTAGTGATATACAGCGTCTGCCTGCTGTACAGATCAGGGAAGCAGAGAGGCGCTCCATTGTAAATGCTTTGGCACATCTATTATGCAGCCCCCTGCATTCCTCTCCATAGGTACCCAGTACACAGTTACATACCTCAGCTACAGCTAATTGGGGTTTAAATAGCTTCCTGGTGGATGTAACCCACAGCCAACAGCTCTGCCCCTAACTAATAGCTCGGTAATTACATCCCGCCCCCAGTTCTCATATTTAAGATACGAATACTGGTGCTTTATGGTTCTGGCATGATAAGATGCAGTTTCTAGTATGTTTAATTAATTTATCTTAAACACGCTGCATCTTTACATTAATCAGTTATTATATGCAGGCTGGAAAACAACTGATTAAAGTAAAGAAAGACCTATTATTCTTCTGCAATAGCAATGTATATATGCAAGATGAAAGATTGAAATATCACTTTGTTTAAAGCTCTGAACGAATGACTGACATTCAATCGCTGGCTTTTCCAGGATATCGCTCTTAAGATATGTGACACTTGCTTGTGATTTTATCTCCTGTGTGGGTGAAAGCTCAGTGCTCTCAGAGTCAGTGACCTCAGTAGGCCGAGGGGTGTCGTGGGTAAGGGAGGGGTCTGGAGCTCAATAATCTCAAGATTAAATCAGGGCAGAATTGTAGTAATGCACATTGAACAAGATAATTAATTAATTTGCTTCAATAAATAATCACACTGTCTATGCAGCAATGTAAGCATATATAATGATAATATAGCAATATTACAGCAATAATTTTTGTTAACAGTAGGCTAATATTATTAGTAAATTAAATGGTCGGGTGCTGAGGGAAGTTTGCTGTTTTCTGGTTAGAAATCTTCATTGTAGTGTCTTCCTTCCCCTGGTCCCATGCAGCGCCTTTCTGCCTTCTGGCCAGACTCTGACGGCAGCGTTTGGCCTGTGCATCCTCACTCTTAGTGCGTCCTATTCCGCTCAATACTACCCTCTCTCCGTCTGAGCTGGAACCCCAACTGCTAATCCCAGCACTGGCGTTACATAAGGCCGCTCGATAGCCCTGCCTGCATCTGTGCCGTTTCACAAACAGAACGTCCTCTGCTTCCGCGATGGTGCCTTTTGAACAGACTTCTTTATGCCAGCTGGTCTCTCACCCGTGCTATCTTTGGGTGACTATGGACATCTCTAAGAGGAAGTGCTTAGCGACAACTCGCCACTCGGGCGTAATTCAGCAAAATAATACGGGATGCTAATGAACGAGACACTGAATGGCAATACATGTTGTTGATAAAGGATTGATTGAGGCTGCTCCCAGCATGCCTTGCTTCAGACAGACTATTGTGTTTTTATCTGTACTTGTTCTGTTATCCACATAATAACGCACAGTCTTAATCTCTACACGCCATGGTCCCAGAGGTCCTTTCTTTGTGTCAGATCCTCTGTTAGATCCTCCTGGAGGACTCTCTCTCCTCCAGAAAGAGGCTGCGTGGTTTTTATGGTTTCTGGGAGGCGGTTATTGTTTAGGGCATTGCTAGCAGCTATCCGGGGGTTGGGGGGGGGGGTAATGAAGATGTGCAAGGTGCTCCGTGAGCAGCTGACAGGGCCGCCTTGGGGACTTTCGGCTGGCCTCGTTCTGGATACTGGTTAGAGATGAGGAGATTGGTTCCTCTGTGATCAGCATGTTGAGCGTCAAGGTTTGGGGTGTGAGTTATGAGCTACTTCAGATTTTGTGCTTTTGCTGGTTTGTTTCCTTGACTGAAAGACTCAGCCGGCTGTTTCACATTAGCATTAGTGACACACGCATGACTAATCGGAAAATGGCAAGAACTCATTGTTAACGTGAAATCCCATTGTCTTTAATTGAAATAGTAGCTTACGAAACCTGTCCTAGATCCCAGTGACCCCCTGACATGGATTAGGTGGTCATCCTAGCTGAGCCTGGAGTGTGTGGCAGTGCCAGGCCTGTCAGTCCCTGTCCTGGAGCTCCACCTGGCCACCCAAGCACCTTTGCCAGTGCTTCCAGTTTCTGGGCCCATATACACAAGTCACTCATATATTTCTGACAGTGAAACATCAGTGGACATTATCACTATCTCCACACACCTATCACTGGGGGGACCAGCATATGGGTTGAAAACCACTTTGAATGTCCTTGGAGGAGAGCCAATGTAGACAATGAAAACTTGTCCTGACCAGCTCTGAACTTGGAGTGTTTGTCCTGTGCTTGTGAAGGATAGAGTGAATGTTCTATCTACCAGCCAGTGTCCTTGTGCAGAGCTGTCGTTTCTCAGGAGATGCAGATAAAGCTGAGAGGCTCCATGGCATGAAGTGAGAGCAGGACCCCAGGATAGCTGCTCGATACTTACCAGTGAATGAAATTTTTGACAGCAGATGGTGTTGGAAGCGAGGTGGGCTGGAAGTTGTGCCACTTTATTTCCCTTCCAGGACCTGTCTTTGGCTTTCTTCAGGGGCATTGTGCTGGAATCCTTGGTCTACATCCAACGCCAAGAAGGTGGGACACGTGCGGGAGGCTGGCGATCTACCATGAGATGAGAAGCAATGATGGGGCTGTAGATTGGGGGGGCAGGCATCTGGCTGGTGTTTCTGCTACTGGCACCCAAACACTTTTGTTGGGCTGTGACAGGCAAGGTAACGTGTTCTTGGGTTTCAAAGCGATGCAGGGTTTTGGGGTCTGGGGTCTTGCCATGGAATGTCAGGCCGTCGCATCGCAGTGGCAATGAAGATGCCACATGTGGCTGCCAATGGGGCTCAGCTGCCACAGTCAGGAAGGGATTATCGCGGCATATGGTCATTCCGTTGAAATTCCGATCTCCATGGCGATGGTAGCCTCTGTTCTGGAGCCGTTCAGTAATTACTTCCCAGCAGGAGCATCGTTTTCTGTGCTTGTTTTCAATAATTACTATTTAACAAGCCCTCTGACAGGTCAGCAAAAAAGTTTACGTAATTGAATTACTTTCGGAATGGCCCCAAATTGATCATGTGTGCCAAACAAAGGCTTGAATGAGTTCCATTTTCGTTCAGGTCGCATCAGGACTGAGCACTCCCTGTTAAAATTAGTAATATGCTAAATATAAGCAAACAGGCTAAGAGGTTTTAGGCTGAAATCCCCGATTACCCTTTCCTGATTCAGAAACCGTAAGACGGGTTCACATTGCAAACACTGTGTGTCAACTTCTGAGTCTTGAATGAAAAATGCGAGTCCCCCTTATTGACAAGATTTACCCCGAAGTTGGCCGTTGTGTGCACTTTGAGTTCATTTATCCTGGAAATCTTTAAATAGATATAACCTTCAGTTAAACTCACCTGCTGGCTAAACGCTCGCTCATACTGTAGGTGAGGGCATTCCAATGGTCTCATATCGAGACAGATGCACCGCCCACCTTGAAGGAGGTGATCGCATATTTTTATGGTCATGTGAGCCCCGAAGTGCCAAACCCGTCCACACCTTGACAGTTTTTTTCCCCTACTGCTCTATTTTAAAATGCATACGTGTTTCCCCTGGAGACAGTCAGAGTAATTGTTTCAGACCCCCTTTTTTTAAGTGCTATTGAGGTTAATTGAGAGCTAGCTTTACCCCAGAGATGTTTCTCTTGGCTGTGCCCTGGCCTTGGCCGTCTGACACCAGCCTGGATCAGCCTGAGACAACCATACCAACCCAGCTGCACTAACTTGCGTAGTCTACGGCTCCTAGGCTTTTTAATTTTAATTTAGATTTATTTTTTTTAAAAATGGAAGCGGCTCAGTGGAAAATGCCGTATTCCAGGGCAGCAACAGTAGTTGTCTGTGGGGATTTAAGCTCACAACCACAAGTGAGCACAAGTCCCGCCTTCCAGCTGCTGCTGCTGTAGGTGATGGGGCTTCCAGGAAGCCAGCAGATGGTGGCTAACAGCAGGTGTATGGTGTTGGAGGTTGGGGGGGGGGGGGGTTGAGGGAGTGTGTCCGTGGCACTGTACCTGGAATTATTACGAGGCTCTCACTCTATGTTCTCCGAGGAGAAACATCAAGGCACAGAAGTCATGATGTATAGGTATTAACTGATATTTGTTAAAAATCAAGAAATCGGCATCGGTCCAACTCGTCAATGTTGGCCAATATTCCTACTGTATAAACTTTATTGATATTTGAAGTTAGCAGCACCACAGCTAAAGATTCAACTGCTAAGATACTGGAGATGATACCATTTGATGATCCGCCCAGTGCCGCTGGATCGTTAAGCATTAAGAGGATTTCGTCCATCATAGGGGGAAAGATCCAGCCGTGGCCTTGAGTACTGTCTTCTTGGGTCCTGCCATTTTTCCAGGATGGTCGTCAAACCCGCAGTGCTGAGGCTGGCCCTGCCTGCTGTGGGAAGATATGCGTAAACAGGTGTCCCGCGTGCGTCATTGGCTGAACTTCAACGCTCACTGGTTGAGCGTTACTTAGCTAGTCCGTGTGGTCCGGTTGGCAGCATTATAATGTTATTCGTGGTGAAGAAGAGATGAAGTGCTGTTGTACGCGTGTGGGTGTCTGTAATTTATACAGTAGATGGGTTTTTAAGATGCTGAGCTGAGCTCTAGTTTCCATGCGACGTTCAGGCACAGGAGTTGCGTCGACTGATCTTAAATGCTGCCAAAGGCAAACATTGATGTTTAAAACGGCTGATTGTATATGATGATGCATTAGTCTTCTGCAACCTTCCCTCTTCTGATCATTTGCCTCGTGACACCTATGTGACCATTAAGTGAATTCCTTGACAAGTAGTTCAGAAGTAATTTAATGCAGACACAAGAGCCCAGGAATGCAGTCTTAATTAACACTGAGAAGCAACAGAGTGTTGTGTAACATTTGTGCAGCCCCGGTGCACTCTGGGAATGGCACACTGTTACCGGGACAACACAGACAGTGCTGCCGCGAGTTTGTGTAACCGTTTGATCCCAGTTTACTTTGCTTTCTTGATTGTTCACAGATGTTTTCTCATTTTGTTTTAGCGTGTTCACATTAAGGTCGATAGGATATAAGTAATGTTTTGCTTCCTAGGTTAGGTGTTTATTTTTAGTCCCTGTCTGCTATTATGATCTTCACGCTATATTTCACTGCTTCCTTATCTCCACCACTCAGCAGCCCGGCCCCAGTTGTTTCTAGCTGTTATCGAGCTGAGGTATAAGGCCTCCCATGTGAGGCCCGATTCCTATTGTGTCGCAATTGTATTGAGCAATTTCTATCGGCCTTGGGGTCAAGCGTAGCCGTGGGCATCTGGGCATTCAAGGGTGACTGGATAAGGCAGAATCTTGCTCACGTGCCACGAATCCCTCACCCAGTGCTGGGTCTCATCTTATAAATTATACAATCTGACTGGTTACTTTTCCTCGGCTCACACAGGGCTAATTAATGAGTCACATGGTGTAGCGTCCAGAATGCTTAGAAGCCTGTACGCTTCGACAGCACATCCGCCCACACACCAGATGCTCAGGGTTCGGCCCCCGCACCACCATGTCTCCACCATCGCTGCCTATTGGAGGGGGGTATAGAGATGGGGCCCCGGTTAACTCTGCTCCTGCCTCTTCTACAGCCCCTCCGGTACAACTAGGGGTGAAGCGATGTGTTTGTGGGTGAGGTAGGTGCCAAACCACACCTTGCATGGGTTGGTTGAAAACCGGGTCTAGCTGCCTTCTGTACAGAATGGGAAAAGACCCAGTGGGACTTCAGACATTCTAGCAGCTCAGTCAATGTTTGTGGACGATTTAGGTTTCACCCATACAGCTACATGCTGGTACTGACTACAGTAGCTTGATCATTCTTCCTCGGTCTCCTCTAAGGATTAAACAGCAACTATGTCATTTTCTGCCCATGAATTATTGCTGGCAGTCCTGGTGATTATTGATGATATTCCTGCAGTCATGGTTGCACAGCCACTGGTGCCCTCGTACGTCCGGTGTGGTTTGTGTGGCTCCCCTCTGTGTGCTGTTTTGTTCCAGCCCATTATCTGTGCTTGAACATCTTCATTATGATGGTGGACGAGAGACAAGAAATACTTTGCTGAAATCTCTCATCCCGGGACATCACAGTGGAAAGCGGATCCTTCACCCATGTTGCAGTACTGTGGGCAAAATTATTGGGGGGGGGGGATAGCAATATTGCTAACGTAGTTTTTCAGCTCAGGTGACTTGCAAAGGGTCGATGCTATTCTCTCGGCTGTAGCCAAGCAGCAATCATGAAACTGATCGTCTGTGTCAGAATTTGCTGATGTGCTGATGATGGATATTTTCTTGTCCAGGACCGTGGTGGAGCAAGCACATAAAAGAGGCATCTTATTGCAGTGTGTAGAGCAGTAAATGCATGCAGTATAAATTCAACCAAATTAGATGCACAAATAATATCTAGGGCGGACTGTCATTGGTGGTGCAATATGGAAATAAATATCTAGCAGCATTTATGTCAATGTATGTAAACGTGAGGTTCAGTAAAGTGGATTGTGCAATGGGGGGGGGGGCTTCTGACTTTTATGTTAGAGAGGGAGGTGGGGGAGGCAGCTGGGTCAGGCTGTGGTACCTTTTTCCAGGTGGGAGGGGGTCTCTGTCGGCTCTGCGTATGTGACGTTTGTGGTGAGTGTCTTAGACGAGGAGGGGGCAGAGGCTCTGGAGATGTTTCAAGCCATCAGCACTGCTTGGCTGTGCAGGCCAGCAGCCTGAGATGCTTCTTCTTATGGAATGAGGTACCTCCAGAGAACATAATGAGGATTTGGGGTGGGGGGGCGCGATTAAGAGACTGCAGTACAGGATAGAGTGGACTTTTTGTTACAGCTGCCTTGTTTTAGGGGGGTGCACTGTTCACTCCGCTGAACTGAATGTCCTAATATTTAACAGCTTATTAACTTATTTGGCAGCCTTTGTTTTAGACAGTCAACAAAGGGCTTTTTCTGAAACACTTTCACAGGAATTCCCCTCTAATTACCCAGAGCATCATGAGCGGTTGGAAGGCTAATTGGTTTAGTGTGTTTATTATTATTATTATTATTATTATTATTATTATTATTATTATTATTATCTAAAATAAGATACTGGGATAGAGTTTTTAATTGCTCTAGTGCAGCCCCCCCTCCCCCGCCTGTATGTGGCTCATATCCTCTTGCACACAACTACATAAGAACATAAGAAATTTACAAAGGAGAGGAGACCATTCGGCCTATCCAGCTTGTTTGGGGAGAAGCCAACTAACAGCTCGGAGCTGCTAAAATCTTATCTAGCTCTGATTTAAAGGAACCCAAGCTATCACTATACTAACGGGGAGATTATCCCATCCTCTAACTACACGCTGTGTAAGGAAGTGCTGTCTCAAATCCAGTTTAAAATGTTCTCCTGCTACTTTCCCCCTATGGCCATAGGCAACATCGAAGTAACTATTTGGTTGAACAGCATCCAGACCTGTTTGAATCTTATATACCTGGATCATTTCCCCCCTTAATCTTTGCATGAGGCTGAACAGATTCAGCTCAGCTAACCTCTCATAAGACATTCTCTAAGACCTGGAATCATTCTCGTAGCCCTATGCTGGACCCTTTCTAAGGCAGCAATGTCCTTCTTAAGGTATGGTGACCAAACCTGCACACAATATTCAAGGTGGGGTCTTACCGAGGAATTATATAAATGTAACATCACCTCCTTTGACTTAAACTCCACACACCTCGAGATGTAACCCAGCATCCTGCATAACAGCTCTGCAGGAAAGGCTCTGTATTGCTTTCTATTGTAGGGCGGCGTTAACGTCTCTCCTAACAGCTTATTGACGCTGCTGACACACCCAGTCACTCTGGTGTAAGAGCTCTCTGCTGGGAGCCTTGATTGCAGTAACTGTGCCTGTATAGTGCCTTTTATGGCGTCCCCTCAGGCAGATCTGTCAGTCAGCTGACTTGAACGGGTGAAATCCAGAGTGCAATCTTAGTCTTTTATTTGATCTCATCTAATTAGGTGTCTGGTGTCACGCTGACCTATTTATGTGTTTGCGTCTGTATTTAGCCAAGTTAACAGTCTGTTAGTTCAGATCTTTTGTTTCCAACTAAGGATTATAGCTCGGTTATTTGTTTGAGTAGGTTAAGTGAATTTTGGCTGGTTTGGTATGTCTCTATCTGTGGGGCATCATCCTTTCTGGAATTGACTCACAATGAATTCCTCAGTCTGAATGAAACGGTGTTTGTGTTTCAGTCTCAGTCCTGCTGATTGTTGCCGTCGCATTTTTTTTTTTTAATGCTAAAAACTGCAGCATGATTGCTGCATCAGCAGAATGTGATCTTGGCTGAGGAGCTGCCCCCCCACCCCCCACGTGTCTTGGTGCGGCCAAATGGGTCAGAACATCAAGGTCGCCCTGTCGTGTCTCTGCGCAGCCTTGGAAATGTGTCCCCTTTTTTAGAGACACCTGGGCTGCCCAGAAGCTGCCTGGTGGGACATCGAGTTTTGGGGGGGGGCGAGCTGAAAAGCCACGACTGAGGTGCTACATTTTCTGGTCTCTCATTGGTGGGCTGAAGGCACTTGGAGCCTCGCATTGGGGCCCCTGTTAGCATGTCTATCGACATCGTGCGAAACGAGCGGCAGAAATGATCGATGAATTTCCATTTCAGCCTCGCCTGGTCTTCTGTGCAAAGTGCCATTTTGTATGTTGGAAACAAGTCCCACTGTTAGACCTGAGCTGCCTTTAAAGTGGTGAAGCCTGTCCTTTGCCATCAAGCCGTGTCCCACGTTCTGACTTATTCTAGCCTCTGACTTTTGACATGCATGACATCGTTGCCACAGTGGAAAACGGTTTCATGTGGAGTATAACCCATTTGCACTGAGAGTCTGATTTTTACCGCTGCATGCGATCACAGGGATGTATTAAAGGGATAAAGGATAAGGTCTCCAGTGAAGGTCACTGTCATTTTGGATGCGTGGAAGGCATCGGTGAAGATATGCTGACATTGCCGATGCTGGGCGTTATTGGCAGTTCACTTCACTCTTTCTGACTGGGTGGTCAGTGGAACTTTAAACTGCATGTCCAAAGAAAAATACTGCCAGGGATTCTGACCTCGTTCAGCTGCAAGCGACTCCATCGTGACTGAGTGTGGCATTTTCTGCCCCATCTGGGTTTGACTCTGTCCCATGTGGCTCCCTCCTTGCCTACAGGCACTCACCGGTCTTGGCCTTCAGCCAGCGTTTAAAATAGGAAGCTGATAAGACGCTAGTCTGGTCCTTCAAGTTCTGATGACATTTATAACTCTGAAGTTTATTTTGGCCAATAAAGACTTCCTGGTGTCCTTGGTGTTCTCAGTCACCTCTTCTTTTAGATATTGGTGCCATTAAGCAGCAGGTTCAGGCGATGTTCTAGAAGCTTCTCTCAAGAACTGGAATGCCCAGAGCTGGGGCTGTCGTCAGTGTCAGGCAGCAAAAAAATCTCCCTTACTTGTCTTTAGATGGTGTCAGAACATCTATAGAGCCGATTAGAAGGAGAAGACACTTACTTACAGGTCACAATGGTCCAGTTCAAGCCCTGACAGAACCAACCTTGGGAATATTACATTCAACACCAACTGATAGCAAGTATGAGACTGCAGTAATATCTCAGCCTGGAGTGTGTCTCCTGAAGCATGGGGTAGGGTCTACAACAGCCTGCATTATGTAGCTGGGTATTTTGACTTAATCCCTGTGCTCCAGTCTGAGATGATTTTTTTGTTGTTCAGAATTAACTCCCTGTATCAGTGTTTCCCAACCCGGTCCTTGTGGTCCCGCAGATGGTCCACATTTTTGCTCCCTCTCAGCTCCCTGGTAGACAGTCCACATCTTTGCTGGGAGCTGAGAAGGAGCCAAAACATGGACCGACTGTTGATCCCTGAGGACCGGATTGGGAAAATCTGCTCAGTAGGATTAAAGTCCAGCTTCCCCATCACATGTGAGTACTTTACTGTTTAATGGTGTGCTTGCCATTAGCTACACTACCATCCTCTCCAGGGATGGTTTGGTCATTTTACTCCACAATGACTGTTTTGAAGACTTGTATAGAAAACATTGATCTGTGAATACTGAGCATTTTTTTTCTTTCTTGAGAAATTTCCTAAGGAGACCATTTCCCTTTCTCTGCCACCACCACCCCTCAAGGTCAGCACAGTGCTTTAAAATGCTAATTCAAACAAATAATGACCCATTGGAATTAGACCTGATAAACTTCTGGGGAGTGAGGGGGCAGTCTGAGTTGAGCTGTCTCTGTTTATGACCATTTGTGTAATTACTAACTTTTCAATCAGTCAGGCTTTGTGAGGTCTTTCTCTAGGTATCTGCTGGAGGTGCTGTAGACCACAGACACCGGAGCTGATGTATTCAGTTCTAATGCTGATTCTGTTTTATCTCAACCCTTCCCTCACCCATTCCCCCCGCCCCCTTTTGTATTTCTGCCTTCAGCCATAACCAGAGAACCACAACTTTTCGGCATCCTGTGACTGGCCAGTTATCTTCTGAGAACGGTAACTTCAGCATCAGAGAGCAGTAAGTCTCCTGTCTCCCGACTGTCATATAAGGAGCGTCTTTCGGAGCTGATGTTGTCGGGGGACAGACCATGATGTGAATAATGCTGGTCTGGTGTTAAGAGATGCCAAGGCAGGACATTGTGATAATAAAAATGGCCTTATTGCTTTTAAGGGATTTGATCATGATTTCCTATGATTGAATCGATTATGCATCCAATGCCAGAGGTGCTGAATTTTATTTAAGTCGTTATGCCTAATGTTTTAGAGTCCCCAGAAAGTAAAGGATGTGGACAGTTATTGGTAGCGCCTAAAAGAGAGTTTTAATTTGTTGGAGTGATGGAAATGCCCCTTACTTTAAGGTGTGGGGTATGTTTTGAGGTGAAATTCGGTGGTGGTGGGACGGGGGCGGTGGATAGCCGGTGACCCTCAGGCATGAGGAGGGGCAGGGAAGGCTGTAAACCACACCCTGTTGCCCACATTTCTGACCACCCAGGGTCGGGTTTGAGTTAATGCAGGAGCCCCTAACCTCAGCCCCCTTTCTGTTCGGAGAGCACGTCAGAGCAGAGCAGCCAGGCCGTCTCACGAAGCTCCAGTCTTCGTTCCCTATTTTCTGCTCTGAATAACTAGGCCATCTGCCCCAGGACTGGTGTGCTGGTTTTACCTTTGTGCCTGGGTGACATTCTCTGATGGATATTGTCTGGACCATTTGGGTGCAAGTGACTGTATTGACCCTCCAGCTTCTGCTGTCCTGGACCGAAGCCCCTTAAAGCTCAAAGCAGAGCCTGGAAGAAACTGTGGGGATCCCCCCTGCCCCCCCCCCAGAGGAATTAAACTTTTGCGAATCATCCCTTTGACTTCTATAAGTGCCACTTATCTGGCTAGCTGATGAATGCCAGACAAACGATGAGCGAGCATTCAGATTAATTACAAAGGTCAATCTAGTGGAAAGAAACATCAATCTAGACTGTTGGCATTTTTAATTACGTTTTTAATTTTGCGTAATATGAAAATACTATATGAATCGTATTATCACAATGGTTTTCTGGAATTGAAATATTTCATACATAACAAATATGAAGTGGTCCCCTTTAAATTTGATGTCATAATGCCCCATCAGTCCCAGTGCTCACAGGCAGGTGACAGGCAGCTAAATATTCTGCCAGGTCCTGATGGATGCTGCTCATTTACAGCTTTGGCACCGTCGAGGCCAAATTGGCTGCAGCTGTCCGCATGAGGGTCTGAGCCTTGGCCTCCAGGGGGCAGCATCCTGGTCCTTCCACTCTCTGGCCCAATGACCAGCATACAAAGTGCAGAGCCTTCATCAGAAACACACTTAGGCTTGCAGTTATCAGTCTGCTTTTTATCATGATGATAGCAGTGATTCACACGCTACTCGATCCACAAGGCAATTCCCCAGCCCATTGCGCTGGGGGGGCTTTCTTAAAAGGGCGTACAATTCTGCATTTTGGGGGTTGTAGCAGCTGAAGTGTCTGGTCTTAGCGGCCTTCTCTGCTTGCTGTTTTCACATGCTATATATTGCATCTGAGCTGCTACCTCCACCTCCTCTGTATCTCAATCTGCCCCCTCTCACCAACACCCCCCCAGACCACTTCAATGTGGTATCTGATGATATCTGATGGAATGTGATGTCTGCCTGGAGCGGATAGCTTGACGCAAGAAATGCCTTGGTGCTGCTTGCTATTGCTATGACAACCCCCATCACATCCCATTTAACAACACTCAGTTGAGATGAATCAATTACAACATTAGTTTGGGGGTGGGACAAACTGTAACGGAGAAAACTAACATTTGAATGTATTAATTTTCCCTCAAAGTTATGTCATAAATTTTAATTTTTATTCTCTGTATTCCTGGAAATGTTTTAGGAGCAGAAATTGGAATTGTGATGTGTGAATATGATTTTTTTCGCATCCCGTCTAGTGGTGATGATACAATGCTTAGAGAAAGTCATGTGACTTGCTAAATGCAGTAAAAATGTTGCAGATTCATTGGCTTTCTAACAAGAATTATTACTTCATTTATTTGCTTACAAAAAATTATACATCAGATATTTGAAACAACTGGAAGTTTTAAAGTAAAACATTAATTTTAAGTACTAATAAATTACAACCCAAATTATAGTTCTAAAAGAGTTGTTGAGTTAAAAGGTTCATTGACAAGCATCATTTGAGTACTAATCAGTACCACCTTAACATCAAGAACAGAAACGACATGAAACGCCAAACATTTGTGTTTAGTATCGCTTTGGGAGCCAATGATTTCAATTGAGATTAACAACAAAATGGCAAGAACAGGACTGAGTCAGTTCAAAAAAATGTTAACAAAAAAAGAAAATGTCTGCACGGAAGATATGCATGTTGATGGACTTTTGTTACAAAACCAGTAAATTTGTAACATTGTTCTGGAATTTAGCAAGTGTCCCAAGACTTCCTGTGAGCGCTGTGTGTGGGAGTTTGGAGGTGGGTAATGCGGGAAGATGCAGGGTCCACTTCCTGAATGTCAGCTGCCTGCAGCTGCTCCTCTGCATTTCAGCGCTTCTCGGAAAGCTGGGCGGCTCTGCTCTGCCGCTTTCAGCTCCCTGGCGTCGTTGGTGAAAATGAGGCGAGCGCCGAAGCTGAGCATTTCTACCCCTCACAGGAGACAATAACCGACCTGACATGCCATTGTCTTCGGGACCGAACCCTGCAGACGATTTGGGCAGCATCCCTAAAGTGTCTGCCGAGTACAGGCACTTAGAAAGCCAACTGGAATCCTTTTGAACAGAAATCAAGGCTGTTGATGTAGATCAGAGGAAGCCTAACCATCCTGAAACACATTCATTTAATCCGCCTTTCCTGCATACTGTATCTATTAAAAGGAATCTTTTGCCTGCTAGATGAAAGGGATTATATCCCAAAAGCACAGCATTTTCAGTCAGATGAAACCGCTTCAACACGCTTCAGAAAACACCATCCTTTGAAGCTTCGCACTGGGCTGATGAACTGATAATCTACATTGGCAAAAATTAGTGGTCGTGTTTGAAAACGGTGCGATACATCCCCGTATTTACTGGAAACTCCTTTTCAGGATGGATAGGCAATCTACTGAGTGTTTTGTACACATGCAGATATTTAGTGATGTTGTTTAAATACAGGATACCTGCTGCATTTATAGGGTGGCAAAACATTTGTAATCTGAAGCCGTGTGGAATGGGGCCATTAAAAACACAGTGTCTGATCTTTAACATGTCCTTATTGGCCTCATTTAGAGCTCTTGTTCCCAAAAGTGTGCTGGAGTAAAAGTATCCTGTATATTTCCTGTATATTTCCACACCTGGTTCAACTAATCTTGAGCTGTAAGTCGAACCCGATTTGCAGATGTTGACATGGAATGAATGCTTGGAACAACTAGGGGTGATCGTTCTCACTGTAGAACAACAGGCTAGGAGATGGAAGGCATGTAGATGTGTCTTCAAGCTATGGGGAGTTCTGGAGCGGTGGTGTGGGAGCGATGCCGCAGTGCATGCTGGGAGGATGTGCTCATTTCTCTCAGGTGAGGTAATAGGCCTACTGAACTGCATCTGTCCTGCCTGACAGGTTGCATCCCTTGCACTTGTGGGAACATCTCCTGGGTCCTCCTCAAAGGAGCCCCATAAAAAGCAATGAAAGAAGAGAGAATCCTTCACAGCAGTGAGATTCACTGAAAAATGCTGGTTTGATTCCAGCTGTAAAGCTCTGTCAGATGATTGGCTTTCTTCCTCTTTCCAGAGGAAACTATTTCTGATGATTGCAGCCCTATTGTTTTGGCGGATCTTTTTCTTATGCTGCCCCAGGCCCTTTCCAATGCGTTCCCAACTAAACATATGAAACCCTGCAGGAGAAAAACAGCTATTTATAAACCTAAACCTCTGGAGTGGTACCACAAGGGGCCTGGTGAGCTCTGCGTTCATTTTAAGATCAGACTGTCATCCAGTCACGCCAGCATGCTTTGTGACACGGTCAGCAAGTCGCACCCAACGGGCTTGGTTTCTTCAGAGGCTGTCAGCAGAATATTGAAGTTTGTACCTGTGGATGCGCTTGATTATGGGCAGGTGTGCCTGTTGAGCCTGGTTTTGTTTTGAGATGAGTGGAAGTGAAAAGCAAATTTCTGTGTCACTAAAGTACTGAGGTCACATGACTAATGAAGCGGTCCTAATTGAGACAGCTGGTCCCCTCGCTCATTGTATATAGTGCATACTGAGAGTCACAGAAGCCGAGCGGAGCTGGAAAGCAGTGATTCTGTGAGCTTTTGTACTGTAATCTGCCTTTGTTTCCTCGTTATTTTTTTCACAATTCCATGGTGAGGCGATGTCTGCCCCCCCCCCCCACCCCCACTAGTTTCAACCTGCCTCCCATGGAGAAGGAAATGGTGGACAGACGTTAGCAATGAGCTGAGAAGATGGGCTGAATGTTCCCAATTGGGAACGCTAATTCATCTGCCACGTTGCTGCACTGGTGTTTAGCTTAGACGATGCCTCCGTAAAGTTATTTCCTGGAGCAGTTTCACACGCTGTTACAAAGCTGTACCACAAACATTCCACTCACGTTCACCTGTATTTAGGGGTCATTGCCCAGTGGGAAAAGGTTACCCTTGTTTATAGGTAATTGATTGATCATTGTATTCAAATCAGTTTATTAAAATCATTTAACTTTTAAAAGCTTATATGTTGTAAAAAGAATCCTTGATCGTGTCCAATACACTTGGTGTCTCAGCACCGTAGCTCTAAACCTCCAGCGTTGTGGGTTCGATTCCAACCTTGAACACCAGCAAAGAGCATCTGTTCCTACGTTGCCAAGTGCATAATCAAGGAACTCCAGGCTTACTATGCAGTTTCTGTTTGTTGTATTATAAAACGCTTTGGTGCACAATGACTTCTCCATGGGAGTCAGTCTACTGTTAATTCCCAGCACGGCATTTCTCTAGGTGTGGTTGCTGGCTTCCAGCTCCACCTGGATTTCTCCACACGTCTGAGTACAAATGATACTTCGTTTGACAACATGCAGTAAATCACACTTTCTTTTGACTGGAAGCCAAGGATGACTGTTGAATTGGATCCTTCATGGGAGCTGGTACCTGGTTAAACATGGCAGCTGAATTCCTGAACCGGCGATGAAGGAATATCGGGATTCGGTCATGGCGGCCTAGTGGATCCAGACATGCGGATGTAGCGTCGGTCGTGATGAGTGTGGTCAACAAACCTCATGAAGGATCAACGGCTCTTTTTCTGAACTCCCATAAGGTGCTAAACGGTCTCACTCCTCCTTTGCCCCTGATGCCCCAAAGCTGGAGCTGGTGGGGTAACTAGCTGGCACCATGGCCTGTTCCTCATTACCAGATGCCACCCGTCACTGACTCTGGGCTTACCGGCATTCACTCACACCAACCCCTCTGGGCAGGCAGTGCCTCCCTTACACCAGGAGGCGCTTAGGGAGGCGCAGCCCCAGCCTGGGGCTCTGGATCTGTGTCTCCCGTATGAATAGACTGGCTGTAAGCACATGTGCTTCCTATAGATTGTATTGTATGTCTATGGGTGGCTCATGTCAAATCACAAAAGGCCGTAGCAGATCACCAAGCCGCTATTCAGTTTGTGAGGCGTCAATGTTATGGAAGTAGGGGAGAGTTTATCATTTTATGGACTGAGTAGAGAGCAGAGCTCAAAGCCTTCTGGTAAATGAGGAACCTCTCACTTGACATGTGGCTGTGTTGTCCACCCCCCCCACCCCCATTTAACACCAGTCCTGAACATTTCAGTGACCGTGATCTTTCTGTGGTTAGAGATGGAGAGCACTAGCCTCATATGACCTTCAGAAGGTTCCAGAGATTCTTCTGAGTCTCCGCCAATTATGCGACAGCCCAGGGCTCCACATGGACCGGGGGGGCTCTTTGGCATTTAATTAACGGAAATTAACAACATGCCTGCCACATTTCAGGGGTGTCGCTGTAAAGCAGTGCGTTTGCTGCCCTTGACTGTCCCATTGTACGACACTCAATGGAACATGGGAGTAGAGCCCTGTGTAAATTAAGCTTTCCCTGGAGTACGATGTGCAGAAAGAATGAGGCTTACCCCCCCACTGCCCTGTCCTGCCGCTGGAGATAAGAGTCAATGTCAAGTAGAGACACAGGAGTGATTCATAGGGGCCAGGCTCTTTTACCATATTTCTCAGCTGCCGTTTTGGGTCCTTCCTGGGAATAGTCGCTGTCTTTGCCTTTTGGTGGCTAAAGTGGCTCCTCCGCATGTGTCTGTGTACAGTGACGAGCCAGTTTGACTTTCTCCCTTGCATTCCCCGGGGGGGAGCTGGAGAGTCTGTTAGCTCTTTCACCCACTGAGGTGACAGTGCCTTTTTGCAGTTAGTCTTGCAAGACCTGTTACACTGTGTGCTTCCCACCTCCCTTTGGACAGTCCACCGACACCCACGCATGTTTTCACAGCACCTGCCAGCGTGGCACTGCTGGAGAAACAGTCTTCTGTTGTGACCTGTCGCCGTTCCTAGATAACCTTCTTTTTATAGTGGCGTTTTCAGCAATCTTGATCTCCTGTGATCAAAATTAGGCTTAGATGGTATCTAATCTCTGATACCGTTATACCGACCAGGCATTAAACCACGGTATGCAGATGTTCCCCAAGTTAGATTGGCCCATGTTATGATATTTTGACTTTACAATGGGTAAATGTTTTGCACTTTCAGTACGTTATTCGATAGATTACATGAGATATTACACTGTGTTATAAATTAGGTTTTGTGTTAATGATTTTGCACCGACTAGTTAATGTAAGTATTCTTAACTTGTTTAAGGTAGGTTAGGCTGTGATGTTTGTTAGGTTAGGTGTGCTGTATTAAAATGCATTTTTGCCTTATGATATTTTTTGTCCATCCCGGTTTATCGGAAAGTAACCCCATCGTAACCTGGGTAGCATCTATATGATGTTTTGACAATATGTTAAGAAAGCAACGCTACCAAAAATACTATGGTATGCCATGTTATATGCTTTGTCTAATTTGCTGGGTGTCATGGTGGCTGGTCCCACCTCTACTGAGGTGTTCTCATGGTGTATTTCGGTTTTCTTCGCATGCATTTTGGATAACTGGTGTATCTAAATTTCCCATAGTATATGTATAAACTGGTTCCCCAGCTTTGTGCGTTATACTGCCTGGCATAACCCAGGCTCCTGGTGGCCTTGACCAGGATAAAAGGTTAGAGTGAAAGATGCTTTTTTGTTCCTGGGTTGGTTTCAGAAATCTGTCACAGAGAGTGTCTTCAGCTATCTGGGATCCTAACTGTATCCCATAACCGCTCGCTGCCCCCTGCAGGTCAAACCCCCGCATGTCCATGCTGCATCCCAACCAGCGGCCTTCCAGCATGGTCAGCGAGTCTTCTGCAGCTGTCACCTCGTCCACGGTGGACGCCGTCTCCGGACTAAAGGTGAGGACGCTGCTTACTGGAGACATGCCCCAAGAAGGTGCTGTTGAGATTTAATACACTGGCATCCTGCCTCTCTCCGTTTAAGGTCAAATCCTTGTAAGAGGGAGCTGTAAAACATCTACTACTCAATGAAATCAGAGTTGTTTTGCCTTCCCCTGCGGGTAATGGGGAGTAATTAATGTTCCCCTTGACAAAGCCGATTTTCAGGCTGATAAACACATTTATTAATGGCAGTTGGGTTTTGCTCCCAATACTATGCACTGCCAGACAGCTGCCATTTGGCTGATTTGAAGGGCTGATCAATCACCATGTGCTTTAATGGGTGGATGGGCACATGAATGTAGACCGAGTCCATAGAGAGACAATTAAAACCCCCCAGATCATGGTGGGGGTGGGGAATGGATTCAATTAAATGACTCCTACAGAGGTCAGGAGTGGGGCTGTGTAGGTACAGGCGTGCCCCTGGATTTAACCACAGCAAGACCTCCGGAAATCAGGCACTGCATTGCATTTATGGGAGTTTTGCTTACACATAATTGTTCTGAGGACCGAAAGAAAAATGATTGGTGATCTTTCTGAACCAATCAGATTGTGGAGAAGGTGGGCCCAAGTAACTAGAGGATGCGGGACCAAGACATCGGAATGGTTGGTCCTGCTTCGTCTGGTTGCTTGAATCTACTTCTTCTACAATCTGATTGGCTATCTGTCTGAACCAGTAAAACTCCTGAATTGTAGGGATGCCTTATGTCCATCATATCGATTAATGACTCTGTATACACAAGACAAATACACAAGACTCTATACATAAGAAAATACGGGGTTAGTGATGTGTTACCATTAGCAGCTCTGATATCACATGTGGTCCTCGGCATCCAGATGAGTAATATTCTTGTAAGCATGTTATGCTGCACTGCCACAAGGAGTTCAGGTGTTAATCATATTCTCACTTTGTCATATATATTTGAGGCTTAAGGAACCATTTTTCAAATAACGTCGCAAAGGAAACCATTTTCGCTCTTGAATGAGAGCCTGGAAAGGACATTTCACCCTGGTCCGATGGTATATAAAATTACGTGATTTTGTAATGGCTCGTCTGTATCCCGTCAGTCACGATGGAGTATGGCTCTCATTTTCCTGTCCGATTTACTGTCTGTAGTGGACCCGGTTCTTCTACACCGAGGACCCTAATTGTGACCTGATACCACTGGCTCTGGTTGTGATGCTGCCTGGTGCCCCCGCAAAATCATGACTGACAGATCGATTCCTGAGTGAATCGACCATTTAGCTGCATGGGCATGTTGCCCTCCAAGGCTGGCATTTCCTTGACGTGTTTGGATGGCTCCAGTGACTCATGCTGACCCAGACATAGAGAAATCGCAACTGGTCCGGATGCAGAGGTTTCACCCCAAAATGAACAGACCTGCGTCACAAGCTCATTTTTGTTTCCTTTGTTTTTGTTATTATTGCCTGCTACAAAGAACCGCAATGACTGGGGTGTGTCACTGGACAAGCCTCTCGTCATTTACTAGCTCTCTCTTGTGTGTATTTAGGAGTAATTAAATTCACTCCGGCCTGTAATTTCAGTTTCCTGTTCGCTAACATGATTTCATTAATTTGCTGATGAATCTGTCCAGGGTTTCTTGTGTTTAAATAAAGCTCGCGCTGTTAGGATAAATCCTACATCAGATGGGCATTACTGCTCTCGCTGGGAATGTGCGGAAGGCGTGGAAACGGCCCAGACGCACAGTGGCGTGCCACTGATGCCCGATGGTGACGCTGGTGCCCATTTTGGCTGCATTTGCATGCTCAGTGCTAATCGAGGCCTGTGGAAGCTTGGCCGGCCCAGGATGTGTCCCCTTTCCGCTCACAGTGATTTGTGCCTGCACCCTGTCCTGAATATGGGCCAGGCCGTCCGAATCATAAGCCGACTGCATGTTTTTAAATAAAAAAAAATAAATGAATAAAAATTTTGCAGGGCACCAAGTCCGGGGGAAAGGTCCACAACTTCGGAAAGAGGGACCACGCCATCAAAAGGAACCCAAACATACCGGTGGTGGTGAGGGGCTGGCTCTTCAAGCAGGTGGGACCCCCTCGCCAGTCCCTGGCAGTTGGTTTGGCTCAGCAGACGTCCTTAACTGCATGATTCTAACAGACACTGATTCTATGATTCTAGAAACTGCATGATTTTAACAGACACTGTCTGCCTGACCACCCGCATAGATGAACAGCTAGACCTCCTCCTTTGCCTCATTCCTTTACTACTTTGCTTACTACCAAATTAATGCTAGTGAATTTTGTTACCTTAATGACCTGCATGAGGCCTGGTCTCCAGCAGGGCTGCCTCTGCCTGCAGAATGGCAATTTCCCAGCTAATGTTTGAACTTAAAAAGGCAAAGAGAGCTAAAAATATATCCCTTCCCCGTTTTTTGTGCCGTTTCTGCTTTCAGGACAGCTCCGGAATGAGGCTGTGGAAACGGAGGTGGTTTGTCCTGTCCGATTTCTGCCTGTTTTATTACAAAGGTGAGGCAGCATGGGGTGCCGTTGGGAGCTCGCACAGGCTGGACCCACGGAGGTCTTTAGCATCATAACTGTGGGAAAAAATAAACTCTTCCTATTGCGAGTTCAAATATTTCTGTGTAACTGTGTCGTCTGGTCTTGCCTACATTCTCTATCTGCCGGGTCTCACACACACCCTCTTCCCGGCTCTCTCCCAAAAACGGGACAGAAACAGATCCTGGCTTTTCCAGTCCTCTTGGCACGGGAAGCTGTCCCGTCGTCCGTTGCATGTTGGAGATGAAAGACGAGCCGTGGTCTGGGGAATGTCTCCTTTAAAGATCCTTGAATTATTTCTGACCCATTGCTGCCATAATCCTGTCGTCCTGCTGGTATCTATGACACACATAGACACCGAGCAAAACACACACACGCGCACACACACAATGCAATATATACATGACCCACATGCACACACACTCAATGACCAGTTGTTCATGATGAGATAAGAGCAACAGTTTCAGGGGGACGAAGGACTTCTGCCCCTATTTTTTATTGCATTACACGATGCGTGATACGAGAGAGGAAGGCAGGTGTGGTGTGGGAATGAGCAGGGAATTGTGGGAATGTGGTGCCATAGGTGACCACCCTGCTTATGGTGTATCCACAGATAGCCGGGAGGAGACGGTCTTAGGCAGTATTCCCCTGCCCAGTTATGTTGTCGCCCCGGTGGACCCCGACGACCACATAAGCCGCAAGTACGCCTTCAAGGTAAGCGCCCATCTCGTAAACGAGGGGTTAAGCGGCACATCTGTAAACCCAGATGTTCATCATACTGTTGATGGCTTAGTATTATTACATTTAAATGAGACTTGGCCCTTTCACACTTAGTTTGGTTGCATTGCATAACGTGCTAATAGTTGCTATGGGCGGGTAGAGGTGCCACTCAAGGCGCGCCTCTGACAGGTGGAGCTGCAGATCCTCTCCTCGCGCCAGCTGGCAATGCTGGTGTCGAACGGAAGATGTCTGTTGACATCATACTGCAGCAGGCTCACTGGAGGTGCCGCCCACGTCTTCGATTAGCTCGTTAGGCCTGACATGCGCCGTTAAGCCATACCGGAGGCTAGGATAATCCTCACATGTGAATACTTCACTGCAGAATTAGCGGGACCTTTGGGATGTGTCTCAGTTTCGGCTAAATTAGACTCAATTAAGTGACTGCTGTGATTCCTAAGAATGTTAACACTTCGTTAATCGCTGCTGCGTGACGTTGATGCTGTTTGGCTTCCCTGTTCCTTTGGTTGACCTGTCATGTGACATTAATCCCTTTCCCTTCTGTTCCCAATGAAAGCTGTGGAAGACGGCCTCCTATGTTAACTGACTAGCAGTTGGATAGCGAGGATGCGTTTTCTGGAGTTTGCAGTTTTATTGAGGAGCATGTTATTGCCGATGACATCAGTGGCCGTTTCCCTCTCTGTCTTTATTGGTCCACATGTAACTTGTGTCCCCTCACCTTTTTGTCAGCTGCCTGCCTGTCAAAATGCATGGTGCTCTGTGTTGTCCTCTTGTCCCTAAATGGTCTTTTGGTGGTCTCTCAGTGGCTTCTCATGGACATTTGGTCATGTTTCGAGCTGTCTCATGAACTTCATTGTGTGCTCCAAATATGACACCCAGTGTTTCTCTGGAAGCAAACCTGGACCAGGATTCACGAACATCAGTCCATACGTAAATGAATGAAAGTTTTTTATGAGGAATGGCCGAATTGCAATACATATAGTGTTTTTATCAATACCTTAATGATGAATAATGAGCAGTACTGGAAGTGTAAATTTCCGGTCCAGAAAGTAAGAATCCAGACCAAGATTTTGTTTCAACCAACCAGTTGAATACTCTGTGACTGTGACTCTTTATACTCAACTGGTTGGTTGAAACAAACACTTGGTTTTTTTTTATTTTTACTTTCTGGACCACAACCTCCCACCTCTGTCTACTACAGACATAGTGTAATGTAAAAGAGTGATCAATAGGCTGGCTGCAGATGCTGTTACTGTAGGGCTGAGAGACAGGGAAGAGACTGAATGAAGGACCAAATCTGTAGTTTCAAGGTGAAGTTTCATTTCCTAAAAACCTTGTGAACAGTAGCTCTCCTAGACGTCTGTGATTACCCCACCCATCCTATGACCCACTCACTGTGCAGTGTCATCACCTTCACTATGAGGGCTGGACCGTAAACACAGAACAGCCTGTTTCCACACACCTCCAGTTTCAGCCAGAGAGAGACCTCCTCCAGCTGCTCCCAACGTAGATGACTTTGAAATGGAAGAGAAATAAAGGAAACAAATAGTTTTATGTGTCAGTTTCTGTAGTTTTTTTCCCCCCCCAACACTTCAAGGCATCTGACGCCTCCCACGTAAATTGTTTTGTCATGCGAACCTGAGTAAACCTCAGTAGATCCACCCTCTCTGTCAGACAGTCTGGGAGGCAGCACCTATCCGGCCACACCTCATCATCTGTAACGTCTCCTAACGCAAACAAAGCATCTGGAATGTGCAGAACTCTCCCAGCTGTTGGGGACGACCTTCTCGTAAGAATAGGTACCAGAATGGGAATTCCAGGGCAGTAACTCTCTGTTCTTCCCGCTTGCCGTCTTGCACGCCTGAAATAGTGACGTGTGATGTCATTCCAGCGTTAGCCAGCTCACTTTTCATTCCAGTGGTACAGAGGTAGTGCCAGGAGGGAAAATTTAGCCTGTTAACAATCAGCTTCTCATCTCTATGCCGACAGGGCTCCGTGACACTACCCGGGGTGTAAAGCAGTCATTATCAGGAAGATCGCGCTAGCAGAAAGGGACTCGTTGTGCTGATGCTCCGTCAGGGCTCCCTGCTTTGAGCGCACATTCTTTTCTTCTGCGTGCTGGTGGCCTTTTTTCCTCACCTGTAAGTGCCTTTTCAGAGTAAGCCTGTTGAAAGCAAGGCCATCTCTTTCTGCGATCGCATATTACGTTTGAAGAAATACGGAAATTAAACGAATGAGGCGCTGAAGGCCCATGACGTGCTGGGTGTAGGATTCACTCTGCTGCCGTTTAGCTGCCGAGTGGGATTCTGAGTGTCTTGGCCAATCGTGGGCCCGCTGTTCTAGCTCGTGGTGTCACCCTGCAGCGCCGGAAACCGCCATCAGGATGTCAGGTGTCCCTGTCTGCTCGCCCACCCCCCCCAATCTGATACCTGTAGTAACGCTGCTAAGCGCTTCTTGTACCTCCTGCCCCCAGAGCTGCAGATCAAATGGCTCCCAGCCCCTGTGCCCGTGTAACCGTCTGCCCCACTGTCTGACTAACACCCACCCCTACTGAGGGTGGGGAGGCAGCACCCCTGTACTATTTGCTCAGGTTCTCTGTCCCTCTCTCATCCCCATTGGCCGGTCACTGACCTTTGACCCCGCGGGCGCCCTGCTTGGGTACGTGGTGCGAGTGAGCCTGTTCCTCCAGAAGGGTCCCTTCAGGAATAGGTATTTTCTGATTTTTGTTACTTCTTATCACCTCGACTGTAAATAAATGTGAGTTGATAATCTTTGGCTTTGAAATAAACAAAAGTTATTGAGACGTGTGTGTGTGTGTGTGTGTAAGCTGCTCAGTTTTATCTGTATGTATCATGTTCAGAAGATGCTGTTTTGTTTAATCAGCATTTCCTGTAGTTGTGGTGCTCTATTTTACCTCTTCAGTGACTCATGTTTTTTTGGATTAAACTGTCAGAAAGTGCCTGCCAGATGACTTCCTTTTTGCGTTTGGAGATGGGAGATTGCTATTGCTTAGGGGACAGAGTCTGCTTCTCGTAACAGGACGGCCAAACTGCTGACTGGGAGGGGACTTCACGGGATGAGATTTTTATGGTGACCTTGGTTTATTGGGTTCTAGTTTATTTTATCAAGTTGGATCACTGCATCGTATCTTTTAGGGAATTGGCTGTTAACCTTTTATCCTCACAATTCGACTTTAAGTCGTAATCACTTCATTTCTGAAGAAGTTGTGTAGATTGCTGTCAGGCACAGTCAGTCCTACGGCACCAATGTCTCTATAAATTAAAGTGTTTTTTTATAGACATTAATAGACCTAACAGATATCAGAGGCATAGGTGACTCAAGGGGTTTTCTCCCAGGGGGTACAAGGAGAGAGCCCTCAACCAGTCATTCATCCAGATAAATTAATTTGTATAAAATAAAATAGTAAATACATCTACAATAAATTCTCTTATTACACTTTCTAATGAGTAGCACATATATATAACTTCACGCTATAGCTTTATTCTATTGAACTTAATATGGCATAGATGAAATAGTATTTTCATTTAACCAACAGAGGGTGCAATTGTACACCCAGTAAAAAGTCACCTATGATTAATGGCTTAATAAACTATAGGACTTATTGAAAAATGTGTGTGTCCGTGCATGTGTGTGCGTGTTTCCGTGTATGTGTCCATTGAAAACAGTGGGGCCCTCATTCCCCAAAGCAATCGATGAAGATTGTACTGGGTCAGCCAGGCAGGATTATTGCAGCGCTGCACTGTGAAAACAGAAATTTAGAGCCAAAATATAGCAAAACAAAGTAATCCCGCTGTTTTCAGTCCTGCTAGTCCACACGAGTGCAGCAACAGCCTACAGTACTCTGGTAAACCATCTAAACAATAGCTTAAAAATACAGCTTAAAGTAATCATGCAAATCACATGCCTGTGGGCATCTCCTGTATATTAAACTGAAATTGTTTTGTTTTGCGGTGGTCATGTGATATAAACAGACACAGTTGTACTTCGGAGAAACCAGATGAGACATGGGTATGATGCTCCATAGTTCATCAGGGCGTAGACTTGCCACCATCATCCCGTTTTATAAGGGATGGGTGGCAACTTTATCAGGACGGGCACGTAATTTGGGAGCTTGGGCCAGTGTGTGTGTGACGTTAATGAAAGGGTCACACAGATCCATGTACAGTACGTTGGAGTTGGGTTTGCAGGGGAATGGCAGAGACCAGAGGGTGTAGAGAAGTGGTTATCCAGAAGCAGCAACTGCAGATAGCCTTACTCAAAGCTGCTTAATTAGCTTGACCGTTATTAACCAGTGGGGGGACCTTTGCACTTGTCTTCCCCCCCCACTCACGTGGTAAAGTTTTATGGGTTGGTGAAAGCCCCCAGGTTACCGCGGGTTGGGATGGTGAAAGCCCCCAGGTTACCGCGGGTTGGGATGGTGAAAGCCCCCAGGTTACCGCGGGTTGGGATGGTGAAAGCCCCCAGGTTACCGCAGGTTTCGACAGCAGAGCTCTCTATTCCAACCTTGATGTGGGGATGCAATGAGGTGAGGGGGTATAGAGATGCTGGAGGAGCTTCAGGTTTGGTTTTCTGGCAGGATTGGGGGCTCATTGCGGGGGGGGTGTGTGTGTATATATATGACATGTCCGTTTGCATCTTATAAAGAGCTTTGCCTGACAATGCAGCTGATATTAGGGTAACTAATCAGGCATTAAAGCCTTAAAAAGAATCATGGATTTAATTTTGGTGGAAGCAGGCGTGACTTTAGGGTTAATTTGTGAGAACCATTTGCATTCAACTCGAATGTCTTAATAGGCCTCGGAAAATCTTTCGAAAAATCTTTGGAAATGGAAATTTATGGCTGGAATAATCTAAATGCAGCCCTGATTAGACAAAGCTGAGATAAAGGTTGTTCATTATACAGCTATTATTACTGTCTGTTACGTTTTGATGTGGTAGTTCTGCTGGTTTGGTGATTAGTGGCAGTGTGGTTGAAAGGGTTGGTATTAGTTGGTTGTGGTCATTAGGGTTGGTTTTCGTTTGTGCTGGTTTGGCTATTAATAGGACTGATTTTGGTTGGTGTGCTTGATAGTTTTGGTTTGTACTGGTGTTGCTGATAGGTCTGTTTTTGCTTTGTGTCGTGTTGCTGTTAGGTCTGTACCTGCTTTGTATTGGTGTTGCTGATAGGACTGTACCTGCTTTTGTATTAATGTGGCACAGTTTGTACTGATGGTTCAGTCCCGGCTCACGTCTTGGCACTCTGTTGCAGGCGGTGCACACAGGGATGCGCTCCTACATTTACAACAGGCACTCTGTGATTGGCTCACAGGCCGAACACAGCGGTATGCGCACGTACTACTTCAGCGCCGACACCCTGGAGGACATGAATGGTTGGGTCCGTGCCATGAACCAGGCGGCACTCATGCAGACCCACGGGCTCAGTAGGTCAGTCCAACACCAGCACCCTCCTTACCTGGCTTCCTTTTGTCTGTCTCTATCTCCATGTCTCTCTATGTGAGTCCGTCTGTCTTCCTGCTTACTGGTTTGTGTGTCTGTCTCAGTATTTCGGTGTATCTGTCCATCTGTACTTCATCCTGCTTGTATGGCGTCTTCATCTGATGATGTAATCATTTTGTCAATCGTTCTCATGTCTGTATACAGCATGATGCATGTTTAATGTAGCCCAGACCAGCTGTCTTTGAGCATTGCACAGCAGATCTGAAGAAATGAGAAGGGTGATATGAGGAAGACTGCAAACGGGTCCCTCTGTGAGGAAGGTAGCTGACCGTAATCCTGGAACAAGGCATATGGTTCTCAGTGGACTTCTGGCTGCAGTGAGAGTGAAACAGAATGCCTCGCACCCCTTCGCACGCCGGCAGATAGTGCTTCGTTAAGTGTCCCGGCACCTGTGCCAGTCACCCCATCCTGTGCCAACCTGGCTCTCGGTGTACTTCTCTGGTGCTGTGCTGGAGATCAGGTGCCATGTTAAGTTGAGGCCGCTTGTTATGTGGGATGACCTGTGGCTGCCCAGCACTCTGCTCCCAGAGCCCCTGGGGAACGGCTCGTCATCTTCCTCCTCCGCCCCGGTGGGAAAGGCTGAACGTCACTGAATGAGGATGTGCGCACGGCGCCGCTAGTTCTGCCTGAAGGTTGGAGCTGTTGTGGGCCATTTCTGGGGATGACTTTCGCACAAACTGAGCTAAGGTCACCGGTCCTATGTGACTGGCTCTCCCAGCATACCCAAGCTACCACATAACCTATAGACCAGCCACCAAATGAAAAATGCGCTGTGGGTTTTTCAAAGTGAGCCTGCTTGTTCCTTTTCATTAGCTGGACCTGGGCTACATCACTCATAAGATGTATCCAGTATGACACGCAAGGTAAACAGTGGAGCCAGTCAGGTATGAGAGGTTTGGATTTAAATATGCAAATCAATTGGTTGCAATCAGTTTTCTTGCCCTTCTTTCTTTTTCTAGTGGAATCCAATAACCTGGTTTTATGAATCTGCTTCCTTTTTTGCTTTGCTTATACTGATTAATAGATTAATAGTGCTGCATTAGAAAGCGTGGAAGCAGATTGAATTCAGGCCAGTTGCAGAATCATAGCCTTGCCCTTTCTGCCGTACTGCATCATGAGAGGTTTGCAGTGCTCACACACCATCTAGTGGCCAGTAGGATGCAGTGCAGGTGCCATCTGTCTCCACAAGGGGGCGAACAATCTCCATGCCACCAGGGAGACCAGGTAGGGACAGGATCTGCTGTCACAGTTAATGATTACTCTTTATTCACATATACAGTACAGGCCAAAAGTTTGGACACACCTTCTCATTCAATGTGTTTTCTTTATTTTCATGACCATTGGTAGA